>WYDI02032706.1:0-69506 GCA_009867235.2 Psittacus erithacus | reverse complement strand
GGACACCTGACCCAAACTGACCAAAGAGGTATTCCATACCACAGCACGTCATGTCCACTATATAAACTGGGGGCAGTTACCCGGAAGGGCTACATCACTGCTCAAGTTGGGCTGGGTGTCGGTGTGGTGACCGGTTGTATTCTCTTCCCTTGTTATTTCCCTTGTCATTGTTAATATTGGTGGTAGCAGCAGTGGTTTGTGTTATACCTTAGTTACTGGACTGCTCTTATCTCAACCCATGGGAGTTGTATTCTTTCGATTCTCCTCTCCATCCCTCTGGGAGCTGGGGGGTGGGGAAAGGAGTGAGTGAGAGACTGTGTGGTTCTGATTTACGGCTTGGCTTAAACCACGACAGATATCCATGACTTCATTTTCTGCTCAGCAACTCATAACTCCACGATTTTCCATGTATTGACTGAAGGGACTCAACAGGTTGTTCTCTGTTTTTTCTTGGTTTTGTTTTTAAATAATAGCCAACAGCTGTTATAAAATGTGTATTTAAGCTCACCTACCAGTGCCTGGCACTCTAGCTCTATTTTGCCTGGCAGGAAGCCTCTTTTTTTATGATTCATTCTATTGCTCAGTTCCTCAATGCAGAGGTATCCCATGAACAGTGCTACTGAACGTTCAAATAGTTACACAACAGATGTCCAGTTAGGGTCCCCTGACAGAAGATGGTCTTTAGCAGAAAAAGAAATGCTGTTTGTTTGTTTTAAAAAGAAGGTAAACTAGTTACCTGTTTATTGGTGGTTTCAGATGTGAAAAGCCCTTCTATTGCCTACAGCTTCTTCTCACTTTCCATTCTAGGCTCTACATTTCCTTACTCTCTCTTGGTGTCACTTCAAGACAGACTGAGAATCTTTGACATTAAAAAGGTGGGTTTGAAATACTACCTCAAGCTCAGCAATGAATATATAAATTCAATTTAATAGTAAGAACAGTCATTGAAAAGTCTATAGCTCTATACATTAGGCTCTGCCTACCTGCAAGCCTTCTCCTGGGGAAGTAGGTGTCATGCAGAACAGCACACGTGATACAGACACCAGAATTAACTGCAGATAATTTAAACAGACTTGCAAACATAAATACATTATTCAGCTCCTTTGTAATCTCCAACAAGGAAGCAAGTTTGAGGTAACACTCACTAAAGAAGAAACCAGGTCAAAAGTTTTACTGCTCCAACAAACTTACATACTTTCATTCACCTTTCCAGAAAATACTGCATTTTAAGATGACTTATAACGTTGTCTAGACTTAATTTTCTAGCACATATAAACCTGCTTAAATGGATTTTGCAAAATACCAGTGTAGCTTCAACCAGTTGTTACTATCAGAGGATAACTTCCTTAGAATAATGCACAATATTAAATGACATAAATTTGCAAGGCTTATGTCACAGAATAGCTTTTAACAGTGTCAGGAGAAGATAGATATTACAACTCTTATATTGTTCCTGCACTGAAAGCTGGCCCCTTAAAGAGCACAGAATGAACGGATATATGGTTTGTAATTCCTTACGGCTGTGTGCTGAGCAGTGATGCTCACACAGCGACTGTTCTCCTTGTCAGAATCTGAGCCCTTGGGTCAAATTATTTATCATATTGGTAATACCTTAGGTTTAGGCTAAAAGGCCATTCAAAAAAACCCAGCATGATGTTATCTGAAGTGAATACCTCCCTTATTACTGGAACATGAATCTATCTCCATTATTAAATTCATGAATGTGCTTTCTTTATTCTCTTCCCTATTGCTCACAACTTCACTTTAAGCATGTGCCAAATGACCAAAACAGACAGCACCAAAAGACTATAACACAGTTGGAAAAGTCTCCCAAAGTACAGAGGAATTACCAGACCTGCCTGGTGCTCCCCCCTTTATCCCTCATAACCTCTTGCTGTATTTCCCAGCTACCACCCTGAAGGACATGCTGCAAGACCACCCTAACTCTTACAGATCCATGGCCATGACACCAATCACAAAATTCACTCTGGAAGAGTTGGCTCTTCAAGAAAGTGTCTTCATGCAAATATACAGTTCTCTTGCCCACGCCACTTTATTAATAATATCTTTTATCCAAACCTGCAGCTCACTAGAAGGGACAAAAACTCAGTGAGACACCTTTAATATCCAGATTTACACTAGGCTGTTACCTAAGGGCAGTGCAGTTTGCAAGTGATGGTTCCTGCATGCAGCACTCTCCCCTATGGAGGCAAGAAAGAAATATTGAATCTATGGATGTACCCAATGCTGTACCTCTGACATGTGCTTTGAATCTGACATATGTAGAAAGAAGCAGGGGCAAAGGGTAAGTATAGAACTAGGGTAAAAGGGAGGCAGCAGAAAATTAAGATCTGTGTGAAGGGAGAATAGGGGCATGCTCACGCCTGCAAGACATCTCAGCTGGCACACCCTGTGCACACACAGAACTGGGAACAGTGTGTGGTGCAGGTGCAGTTACCTGTGTTATATATATATATATGCATACATATACTTATAAACAACATCATCTACATTTTAACAGTAAGGCATTCCACAAAGCATTCCAAAATGGAGCTCTGAATAAACATAAACCTCAACTTTTTAAAAGCCCATCCATCCCTCCAAATTTATCTCAATCAGGGAAACAGCTAAATGGATTTCTTTTAACTTTGCACCTAAAGTAAAATTCACCCCAAGACTGACAAACATAAAAAATTTCAGCCAAATGGGTGATTTCTATTTTTTTTTTAAAGCTGCAATAGCCTGAAAACAGGGGCTTGTAATGAAGCTGCCCTGTCAACCAGAACCACACTGTCACTAGAGCAACACAATCATATTGCCTGTGCAAAGAAGCAATGCATTTAACATTTTCTTCACTGTGTATTATCTATTAGCTGAGTTTGTCACAGAGATATGTGGCAGTTCCCCGCAATACTTATGAATATATGGCAAGGCATACAAGAATCCATGCATGTCTGCTTCAGCACAGGTTTGTCTTATTACATTTTGGCAAGCAACTTAAAAACCCCCTCCCTTTTCTCTTATCTTAGGTTTCTGTTAAATGCTGTTACTATCAAGAAATAGAAGTCATCCCAGGCAAACGTCTCAGATCTCCCCATTGCTATTCACTATTACTAATGCACATTACATGTTCAATCCTCCCTTGCTGCTTCTATGAAAAAGCTCGTCAAAAACAGATTTCATTTTTTCTGTGTATGCACAAATTAGTTATGGATGATTAACAAAGCATTCATTCTCTTATTTGCTTTGGCTGAGACTTGATCTGTGTTACATTCATGTGAGGGAAGCACTTCATTTTATGTTGATTAAATATGAAACACTGCACTGTTGATAAAAAGAGTTGTGTTCAAGGCTGCAATTTATACTGACAAAAGATGCATGTTCTTGGGCTAATATTTTCTTAAACAAGTTTTTCCAGATTTTTAATTGCAAAAAACTTGATACACCTTTTTTGTTGAATTCTCACCAAGTACTGGGCAGCAAGAGCTTTATGTTGCAAAGCAATCTGCTGCAGTCTTAAACAACAACCACTACTGCATGTTTAACATAATAAAAAGGGATATCCAAATTCTGCTCCATCATTTGATTTCTTTAAACACAACTTGCACTATAAAACTTATCCAAAAAAGACTGCACAAGTAAGTAGGACAGGCAGCTAATCATAATTACAAGATTCATCTCCTATTACATGAAAAATGTAATGAAAATGAAGAGGTATTGGAAAAGTCTTAGGGAAACTTATAGCCAGCTGTAACAGAGTTTGGCCCATCTGGTGTTACTGGCTCCAGCTATCCCAGGAGAACAGGTGTGTAAACGCTTGCCTGTATGGCCCATAAATCCTCTATGTCCATTAAACACGGTGATATAGCAACACCAAAAAGGATGCACTTCAGCAAGGTATTTAAGTACAAGCCTAACTTTGAGCACATGATCTGCTTGTAATTAAATCAAGTTAAAGAAAGCCATACGATTAAACACCTTGTTAAATCTGGGAACAAGTTATTAGCCCTTATAAAACCGGAGATTCTATCTCGGGGTTTACAGCACATGAAAACAAACATACACACGCGCAGGGTATTATGCATACTTTTGCAAGAAGGGATTTATTTTTAGTGTAACTATGTAGCAGTAAGTGCAGCTCTTACCCAGGTTAGGAGGAGGTCTGGCCACAATAACTTGTAAGGCACGGATCTCACCCATGCAACACAGTTTCATTCGTTTCTAAACTTCCAACAACAGACGGGATTGCACCTTCATAAAACCTCCAGTAACGTCTCTGTGTTGTCTCTGTAGTCTATGCAGTGCCTTTCTTAAACATCATCAAAGCAAGAATGTTGGGTTTTCATCTTACTACCTAGGAGAGGGAAGCCTACTACTCAAATGAGGCCAGAAACAGCTCAAGCAATGGGAAACTTGATGCCAGCCAGGTTTAAAAGGATGGCTCCCGTTTCGCACAACAGACAGTGATTTCTTGGCTGCCCCTGAAATACCTCAGTGCTGGATGAGAGGACGGAAGGTGAGGAGAAGACGGGAAGCTTGGCTTGACCTAAAAAGGTTACCACATGGTCTCTGAGCAGCAGGCCTCTGCTCACCATGAGGGGACATGGCTGTTAGCTGACAGTTGTTTGAAGCTCTCAAGACCCATCTGGGGAAAGGTCCCTCCAGTGCTGATATGCTGCAGGTATAAGGACAAGAAAGGGCCAGTGAAAACAGCCAGCTCCATGTGGAGCAGCTGCACTGCAGTGCAAGGTGTGAGCTCCTGCAAGACATGAGAAGCACGAGGGCTTCCAGAAACACCCATTTCTTATCATCACCCTCATCCAGGGGAGAGGCACGAGACAACTCCTACCTGATGCTGCAGCCGATCAGATAGAGCCTGACTCCTAACTCATATCCTACTCCCATCCCACTCTTCCAGCCACATGCTTCTGCCTTGCACCAGCCCTGGCACTACGCTGGTTCTTCTTTCACAACCTAGATCCTTTCACCAAACAGGCAGCAGACTCTTGCAGAAAAAAAAACCTAACAGAAAACCTCCCAAAACCCCACCAGTTTCATTACAGGGAGATGAATGAGCTCTCCAAGGGCCAGATGAGCACCAGAGTCAGTGCACTGAACAGGGAAGAACACAAAGCGGGGAACATAGAGGAAGGTGCAAGAAACCACCCGTTTTGACAGCGGCAGAGAATGGTTCAGTCATCCCATGTGGTCGTATTTTCAGGCAGTATTTTATGGACATATACTCTTCCTGCCCCAGCCTGTGTGAACTCAGCTCCCCATCCTTGCAGACAGGGGGTGGTTAAAGTGAAACAAAGATTTCATTTATTTTTTAAGGATCCCCCAGAAGATTACTTTTTTTCTTTGCTTCAGGTCACGAAAGAACACACAAAAGGACAAAGCAATAAATGCTCACATGCACTTTCTTGCCCTTATTTCCACTCTCTGGAACGAGGCCAGAGACATCTAAGTCGTGCACTCTGTTCTCTTCCACTCCTTCTCAGAAATTATGGAGTCTTTCTCCTCTGCAGCCAATTTCCTCCTTTTTCTCTGTGCAGGCCCAAGATTCAAGTACTACAGAACAATGTTCCCCTGTTTTTCTCCAGTGCCCATTCTCCATGCATCTACACCAGGCTCTCTGAGCCCTCCCAGATCTTTACGGCTTTATGTTTACAGATCCTGGATGAAAACCTGCTCACTCTGCTCCGATTCTAGGAAAATTCCACTCTCTTCCCATTTTGCATACGAACTCCGCTGCACTCATTTTCTTCAGGTTCAGCCACTCCATGGTAATAAGGAGCTGCCACTCTCGAGGTTCTTAGTACCTTAATAGCCCAACTCAAATATACCTGACACAATCGTACAGCTGACTGAAAATACAGCACAGATACAGCTATATATAACTGTGTCTCCTAATACAGTCTCCCTAATCTAAGTCTGAAACTTGAAACTGCGCACTGGCAAGTCAAATAGCAGTTATGTCACATTATACAGCTCCCCAGTTACTTATAATATCAACGTATATTATTATTAGGCTTGCACAAATTATAATTCACAAAAATAAGTGCTACAAATAATTATCAGTTTTAAATAATCTGTTTCTAGACATTCTATTAAAAGATGCTATTCTCCACATTCCAGCTACATGAGGAACATTCCTGGAGAGTTACAGGCACCAGTACCATCGACATTTCTAAAGCTCTCTTTGAAACAAGTCCACATATGTATATAATCCAAAAATACTGCTAATGGTTTATTTATTAACATACCCTGCTGCCATCAAAAACAAATACAAGAATAAATTTATAAATACAGAGTCGCTCTAATGAAAATATTTTCTCCTCTAATTCTTGGCTGTGAAGTTAACCTGATTTATGGAATTGAAAAAATCTCAATGTTAATTAATTTAATATTTGATCCATCCATACTTAAAAATATTCCACAATAAAAGCAAACGGGGGGGGAAAAAACCCAAACAACAACCAAAACATAAGCAGACTTAATCTCGTAATTATTGCAACGTAAAAACACTTAGGAGACATCTGCATTAATCAATTACCAGAAAGTGCTTCAGTCCCAGGTAGTTAGTGATAGCACTCGTATACTATTACAGGGAGCCTGATGTTTTGGCAAAACTAAGGCAGGAAAAAAACGAAACTAAAAGGCATATTGTACATGTGACCTACAGGACTTGGATTATTACCTCTAAGCTTATTAAGAGTAAAAGCTGTCAGTCGGACCACCCCACAACCAGGGAGGAAAACTAAGATTACTCAGCAGTAAAAGGCATAAAAAGGAGATGTGTATTCTCAGAACGGACGAAGGCAGAGAGGGTGAGCCACAGACCTGCTTCAGCTATCTGGAGCAGTAATTGGCTCACAAGAGCGACTACCACGTTAAGGCATTATCATTATCTAGCTCACATAACTGGAAATTCACGCTCTGTTCTTTAAATTGGCTTAACCAGCAGCATCTGCAGCACTTTAATTAATTACAGCAATTGGCATACCTTAAAAGTAGATGCACAGATCTGAAATGATAATGCCCTGTGAGTAATAATTGTAAGCCAGCATCAATTCAGATCTATCCTGAACAAAACCAAGAGTACACTGTCGTGCTTCAACTGCACAGGAAAAAAAGCTTCAATATAGTAATTATTATTGTCTGTCCAGGTTCACCAGCAAATGCTGTGAGTCTGCGTGACACTTCACATTCAATTAGCTCAGGAATGCAGAAGCTCTCAATGTGCACAACAAAAATCTGTTTGGGTTTGATGTTGTCAAGTCAAAAATCCAGTCGGGCACTTAAAGATGGGTTTCCTTCGAAAGACAAACTCAAAGTTAAAAATCAAAACAGAGACCAATAACCACTATTTTTAGTGCACTCCTTAGAAAGAAACAGAGAAGCCAGATATCACAGTAAGCTCAGAACAAAGTTTTCTTGACAGCCATTAGCTTTGCTTCAGCAAAAAAAATAAATCCACAGGCACAGTACACAGCTGTGTATTTTCTGTTCTGATATCTGCAGCTTGAAAATACAGTAGACTCACTTGTTAAGAAAAATCAGAGCCAAGAAGTTAAAGTGCCCTTTTGTTCCTTTTATACACAGCAATTCAAAATTCTTACTTAGAAGAAAATAATTTTTACAGGCTTGACAGTGAAATCCATGTACACATCCTGGACACATTCAAAAGCTGTTCTGTAACAGACTTCACGCCATTTCCAGCCAGAACACAAAACAGCACTTTCAAGATTTGTTGTGACTTGCTTCTGTGCAATTTCTGGTTTAAAGACAGATTTTATGTTTTGTTACCACCATGCTGCAAAACAGGACACAAGATTCTTAAGTGTCTAATGTGTAATGGAAGGTTAAACAAACACACTTAAATGGCTCAGTGTTACTAAGTTGATCAAATTTGATCCTCAAATTCATCGCAATTCAGGGGTCAAAATACCTGGTATAAAAGCTATTACCAAATTTGAGCTCCCCTTTTATTAAACACAACTTTCATCTTTCATAGCAGTGCAAACGAATGAAACAACTTTCTTGATTCTCATAAACACTTGGTAGTTTTGAACATACTTTAATCAAAAAAGCCCCACAAATACAGACTCGACTAAGGGATGGCTGGCTTTAAGTAGCAAAACCTTTAACCATCTAATACAAGTAGATACTACAGCACAATATATGCCTTTGAGTAATTTTGTCCAACACATTTTCTGAACTCTCGCATGCTTTCAAGTATAATACACAGACCTAAAAAGGAGGCAGAATGTCAGCAAGGAAGAGAGTGCAAGTCCAAACAGCTAAAATACCAAGGCTGATGTAGCAGCAAAACCCAGAAACAGCAATCTGATGCAGGAACTCACATCAGAGAGACATGCAAAATGCAGTCAGAGGAGAAAAACGGCTTTTCTAAAGCAGCAAAACTCCAGTGACGGTGCTTATATACTCTGTGCCTTGTGTGCTTGGGCTGGGCAGCCGGTGGTAAAGCTTCACTGGTATGTGTAATTTTGAGACATGAATATCTGTGTTGAGATACACGCTGATAATAAGTTTATCTAGGGTGCACAAAAAACAACTGCATGCACAAATAAACAGCTGCACACTCAATGTAATCACATTCATCTCCTGAGTATCCACTTATAAATATTAATCCAGTAACTACATATGCTACTAAGGTGCCAGGCTCTGAGGAAAAAAGGCAACAGTGCAAGAGAACTATAAAGTAAAATAATAATTCTTATCTAACACTGATATTTATTCCACACAGACACTCATTTCTGATGGAGAGGGATCACAAGTGCACAATACAAGTTATTCATTGACTAAATACCATCACGAAATGCTGCGATATAAAGGTTGGAAGGATTAACACAAAAGGTCCCACTCCAAGACAAATGTC
This sequence comes from Psittacus erithacus, assembly GCA_009867235.2. Taxonomy (NCBI): domain Eukaryota; kingdom Metazoa; phylum Chordata; class Aves; order Psittaciformes; family Psittacidae; genus Psittacus; species Psittacus erithacus. The sequence goes on along the minus strand of WYDI02032706.1, from coordinate 60,604 downwards.
TCCTTCATAGTTCAGTTCACAACCATCATGACTGCTCAGTCAGGCCTACGATTCCAAAGCGTTGGGTATATACCTGCTAACCAAACACGCCAAAGACTTTCAAAATCTCTTGTTGATACTGGCATATTTTTAGAGGAGATTTTAATTACCACCAGAATGAAAGAGACTTTTTAAACATGGGAAGATCACCAAATAGTTTCCACTTCAAATCTCTGTGCCTTCTGAAACAACTTTTACACAGGAATCATGAATTTGCCAGGCTGGCAGGGTTTACACTCTGCTTCCTCCCTTCTCCTCCTTTAGTCTCTCACCTCTCTCAAGCAAACCTCCCCTACTTTTGAGTATTTCCTATTTGCAAAAGCCTTACACGTTTAATGGCCCATTTATATAGAGGCCACTTATAAAAATAAATGCAGAGACAGAAATTCATGAGCATGCACTAAAACACATTGGGGTTTGATGCAATAATACAATTACATAGTGATTTTCAAACAAGTCATAAGTACTGGGTGGGGGGAAGTGCAATTCATATTTTTAAATATATCTTTGGATGTAAGTATTCCTCTCGAGTAATTATGCTGTTTTACACATTCCTACATCTCAGAAACTATCTGCGCTGTGTTTGTCTTCTAATTCCATGTTCTCAAGGTACTGGACCTTCTATTTTCAGCAACAGATGACAGTACGAAATACTAAGATTTCTGAAGGAGAAAAGGCTGAATTTTAGCACAGAACACTTTGTCCTTACTGGGATGGTAATTTTTCTACTCCCTCTACTGGCATACTTTAAAAGCAAGGAAGGAAAAACCTGAAGGGCATTTCAGTTTGTAAAACATAATAAGAAAATATTTTTTGTAACCTCAAAATAATTGCTCACACAACTTGGCAAAACATTAAACTCAAATCCGGGGGATTTTTAAGCCATCAGCAAATTTTTGGCAGATTTCTCTGTTGTAAAAATTAACTGAGCACCTCAAAATAAACATCCCAGACCATTCTGTGTTACAATTCCTGCGAAGCAGTCCCATCAGCTGTCATGGCTCTGATCAAAACAGATCACTCCCTAAAGCATGCTGTATGGCTAGTAAAATACCGTAAGAAAGATCTATAGAATATAACTTTACACAATTACTATACAGAAATGAGCAAAAACATCCTGAGCTTAACGAGTTGCTACTTAAATGTTCGGCAGTGCTCTCTGAACCATTTTCTATTAAAATTGGATAGCTCTAAACATCACATATACAAGAAGTATTGTTTGACACAGTGCCATTTTGATGATAAATTGCAATCTACAGCTCAAATAATTCTACCCAGGGATTAACATTTCAGAGGCTGAGCCAAAGATTATGTGTGTGGATCTTGAATTTCATCATCTCCCTTCGGCACAATAGCTTATTCTTCCTTTTTTCATCTATTCTCTCATGAAGGGTCAGGAAAGCTTAGCCTTGCTGTTTCATTCATCTCTACATTAACCAGATACCTTGCAGTCTTTAGTTCTTACGTGTTATTCCATTACAAATACTACAGCTACACTGCACTATGCTATGGCTAATGAGGTATGTACCAAATCAAAGGGTGCCATCAAGTGGTTGTAGCACACTACCAGCATTATGCAAAGTTAGTGTTCTGTAAGGGGTTTCACCAGGACACGCTATACAGGGTGGATTAAACTCTGCTGTAATTTAAAGCTTTCAGGAAAATTCAGATGCTGAGAGATGGTGATCCCACACGATTTCACTTCCTTCCTTTTATATTCTAAGGCTCAGGCTAATAGCCAGCATCACCACACAGGAGACATCCCTATCTCTCACTGAACGGGTGAGCAGGTTCCAGAATTGTTTCCTCTGTTGCATGCTCAACTACTCAACACTGTGCACCAGATGACAAGCTAAGAACAAACTTAATAACCTCTGAAAAGCCTCCAAACAAGCAATGGCACAAGAAGGATACTGCAGGACAGGGGTTTCACAGAAGATGGGGAGAATAAATACAATTACTTGTGGCATTCCACCCAGTTTCAAATCAAACTGATTTTTGGATTGCTTTTTGATCCATACTTAGACTGAATTTGGAGACAATGTGAGAGCTTTTCCCTGCAACGATAGTGCGTTACTCAGCACTTTGAAGTAAAGGTGACTTAATAGATCATTCTTTGGCACAAGTGTTCAATCTGACCCAAAAAAATTGGCCTTTCCAGATGAAATACTTCATAGCCAAAAGCCATTTTATATTTAACCATTATCTCCTAATCCAAATACTATCAGCTTTAAACCAAGCCCATTACTCCAACTCACCTTCTCCTGGCAGGTAAAACCCAACCAACCCAAATCAAATTTAGAACTACTTTCCAGCATATTGAGACAGATTTTCCCAATGAAAAAGAACAGTTACTTTCTAAAAACTGTAGCAACTTTGCTACTGTAGGGAAAAGGTTTTCCACATGCCATGGGACACAGAAGTTTCGCTTGATGGGGATGAGATGAGATTGAAGACTATCAAGTTGTAATGATACCACCATGATCTCACCAGATCATGCCCATAAACACCATGACTTCCATGACTCGGCTGTTGCTTAAAATAAGACTCCCAGCTTACACTTGCAAAGAAAACATCAAGAAAACGTGATCTGAATGTAACTGATGAATATAGACACAAATCTTTTCACTTCTGAAAGGGTCTGGCTCCAAAGTATAAAAAGCTGAACAGCCATGACCACACCAGCACAACCGCTGACTTCTTAAGGATGTAAGTTCAACCATATTTTTCCTGTGGTAGTGACAAAGAAATGTCCACACTCAAGCAATGCTCAAGGCAAATGAGGTCCAAATTATTCTGAGACTGTTCCCATCCGCCCAAAATCTAGCAGCAATGTTCCCACATGTGATTTGTTTACACAACCTGCCGCCAGCTCAGGCAACCACTCATAATTTGGGCTGCTGCTCTGAGGAAGAATATAGTTACAATGCACATCTGTGAAGACCAGTAATGAATTTTCATCAACTGCAAAGCAACACTCGTGTGTGGTGGACCAAAGACAATTGGAATTTGTAATGCAGAAAGAAGTGAGCCCTTAATATTCCCCATGTTCTCACTCATAGCCGACTTCACACTTCCCCATGCTCCCCTCAGGCTTCCTCACTTCAGTAGGTTAGCCAGATTCCCAGTTCTGCAACACAGATCCTTCATAGGACACCTGTATACAAACTTCCAAAGCGGAACTAGAGGTAGGGAAAAAGATAAATTCAGGAATTACCAAGAATCAAACTGAAAAGATGCTAAGCTACTTCCCAAAGTATTGGACAATATGTAAGAGTTACAGAAATTACAAAAAGAAAAGGGAGAGGAAAAGAAAGAAAAAAAAGAGAGAAAGAGCTTGGCTTTCATAAGGCAGCAGTGGGCTGCTTCATCCAAAGAAGAGATGGCAGACAAGGGACGCACGGGTAGTAATGGAGTCGGCTGCATTAAATCCAGACTGTTCCACCAAGTGCAGGTGAAGCATCCAAATTGTATCCTTTGAGATAACACCCTTCCTCAACAGCGCCCATACTAGTTATTCAGTCTATTTATGTAACACTTCAAATCCTTCCTAATAAATGAGTTTATTTGATTATAATATACAATTAAAGTTATATAATATGAACTAAAACTAATTATGAGAAAGATTTATACAGATGATTCACGCAACAAGCAGCACGTAAACTTTATACTAATTCTTTGCTGACAGATTTTTTAGGATTATTTTCTAAATATTTCATTTTGTCCTTTCTTTGACAAATATATAGACAAGATCCCCCTAACTCATCAAGCTCCTTCTTGTAGCTGCTCCTGGAGCAAGCACCCAAGGCACCTACTACTGAGAAGTCTGGCACTTAATGGAGGTACTTCTGCGACAGTGTTTCCTTTGCTTTTATCCCACTTTAGCCCAGCTACAGTTCATTCTCTCTGCTCCCATTTTCCTTGCTGCCTGCATTACCTGACCATACAGTATCCCTTGGTCTCACCTTTCCATTTTAGACAACAGTTCCTTATGCAGCAATGTCAGCCATGTATTGCATCTTATGCTTCTCATTTTCAGGGAATGGTATATTAAAGGACAGATAATACCAGAATAGAAGGGCTGGGAGGAAAAAAGAAACCAAACCAAAACCAAAACCAACCCGGGGGTTGGAAGAAAGGTAAAAAGGTCAGACACAGATTTTGATGGCAGTGGATTTCTATGTTCTTTTTGTATTCTTTTCTGATTTACCACTTAAACATGGGAAGTACTAACAAATCCTTCATTCCAAATAACTTCTCACTCATCACCAGAAAAAATGCAAATGTAATTCACTTGCATTTCAGGGATCTACTTTGCAGACAAAATTAAGAGACATAATTCTTCATGTAATTTTCAACATCACTTCTGAATTGCTAAATACTGTTCGTGCTTTTTTATTTTTATGTTGTACCTTCCTTTGACTGGGAACTGTTTCATGGAGTTGCTTTGCTTTACGGAGCAAAGCTTCAGTTTCCCACATCTTATCCCTTGCTAAGCAAAATGCTCTTGTAGTATAAAATATTAGAACTATATGCAAAAACTGAAACCTACTACAAACATACTATTAAGTATGTTTATTTTTAGTAGGCAAAATCTTCAGGGTCAGACCTATTAAAACAAGCTTATAGAGCCTGGTGTCTATCATGCTCAGCCTGCCATTCTGCTAACCTGCCATACTTCCAGAAAGGCCGGTCACAGTTATGGTCTCCAGAAACCACACCAGAAGCAGAAATATTACTATTTAACAGCATAACATACTACACAATTGTATACTCTTCAGGCTTTGCATTCATCATGTTTGATATATCATCACATTTTACTTTTCAGGCCACAGGAAAATGTAAGAAACGTGGCTTAAGTACAGACCACTGTGCTCAGAATAGCAATCTTTGAGCTCAGGCTTGCAACTCTGTATGGGTCACAAATTTGGCAGAAATTCAGTTTAATCTTATATTTATGCGAGCACATAGAACCACAGAAAATACCAAACAGCTACAAGATGCCTTTTTATGGCAGTTTATTCAATGCATTTTTATTCACGCAATCTTTCCACTCTAGTCCCAGGTTGCCATTACACCTAAACTAATCCAGAAAATGTTTATTTATGCTGCCTGTCAAGACTAAAGAAGCAACTTGGCCCAGATATAGATAATGCAAAACAATGAGAATGGAGAAACTTCATAGGAAAAAAACCCAGTATGACAGTGTAGTATCAATTCAGAATAAAGAATATGCTTGGAGGGAAAACACCTGAATGAAATGGCATCAATTAAGTTACGGAGGTTAATTAATTTCTATTATATTAAACTCTAATAAGACAGCTAACAAGCAAAGATAAGAGGCTGAAGGCAATAACACTTGATGCTATTACACTGCCAGATGGCCTTTCTAATAACAGAGGTTTTCAGGAAGCCAGAACTCTTTATTTTTCTGTCAGCTGGCTACTGTTCTGCTTGTGGCCACTATTTTTAAATCATACGCTCAGTTAAATTACAACTGCTTGCTTGGACCATCCTATCCAGTTACTTATGCGCAGCTACATTTTACACTATAATGGATATTTTAATTCTTTTTTGACACATATTTCCATACCCTGAGCACATGCAATTGCAAGGTATTATCTTAAATCAACCAACATATTCAACTGTACTCCCAGATTATCTGCCTTTGAAGGTGACTTATGTCAAAAACAGTTTTCAATCAATGTATTGCCATTTTCCCCATTTTCTACACTGAGTATTTTTTGCTACATGGCTGCACCGTATGCTGCTTTAACACTGTACAGCTACCAGGTCAAAAATGAGATTTATCCATCATAATGTTGCCCCAGATGTGACATTTTACATAATGATATTCTGAACTGCAGGGAGAGCAAACATATCCGTGACTGTATGCAAATGTAAAAACACAGACACATAAAACCAGAAAACAAAGTGGCAAGCTGAACAGGCTTAAAAGCAAATACTTTTCTATTAAAAGGCAAGTTGCTCAGCTCAGCTTATGCCTAGAGTATGATTAGAACCCCACTGTAAAACAATTACCAAGACACGCTTCTGTATTTGATGTCTGAAAGAGAAAGACCTCATGCAGACTCTGTTTCTTGTCTGTGCTGGCAAGTATATTTTACTGCTGATTTTCTATGAATAAACATATGCTAAGAGTGGCTGAAACACACTGCTGGTTTTAAACATGCCTAATGTACTATTAGAGGTTTGTTTCCAAAGCTGTCTGCCTTGTTTATCAGCTTCCTCCCTCCAGCTGGCAAAGAATACCACTGATAGCAACTCTGATCAGCTGTCTTGCACAGTACACATCTATAAGAGACACATTCTTCTAGCAGGAAATAACCTCTCCTTAAAAAACTAAGCAAAATGGTTCTAGCAATTTAGAAAACAGTTGTACTTTACTACTGTGAATCAATAATAACCATATAAATTATATGTCATCAAACTCATTCCATTGTAAATGTTACGGTGTACCACACTTAGTGAGCTTATAAAGCTAGAGCCTAATACCCAGGTTATTCTGCCCAATGCTCAGCAGCCTCCTGTCTCCATCTTATATTTGCAACATCCTCTGGCGTAATTGTAGCCTAAATATCAGAAAATGTCTCCTTTAATTCAGGAAATTTGAAACTGAAATGCTGTAATACAGTTTTCGAAGCTGCCATATCATCTGCCAAACGGTATTTGACACAGATCCACTTAGTGCAGTTATTAACACAGCATTAGAAACAACATTATTTTGGGCACTGCATTTCATTTGGGAAATGAAAATCAAATGACAAAAGAAAATCTTCATGACTATTTTTGAAGGCCCCACAATAGAGTTGGATGGACTCACTCCACTGATTCAAGATACGCAAGGTATTAAAAGTGTAAAAAGTTAATTAGATATAAAAAGTTCTTTTAACAATTCATCTAAAATTCTCTTTTAGATAAGATTTTTGTCATCTCACAGCTCTACTTTAATACATTATTACATATTAATGATAAAAAGGATTAGTGGAGGCCTTAATTTCAGGTGATCTGGGCAGCGTCTTGTTATGGTCAGACAGAAGATCTCTGCAGCAGACAGCACTGTGCCATGAGTGAACACTATCTGAAGTAACTAGCAGGCTTTACTTGGGGATATGGGGGTAACTGCAGTCAAAATAGACATTAATTGACAGAGTTGCTCAGAAAAGCTTACACACCACTTGCCCTCCTCATGACGTGTACCTCAAGCCTGGATCACTGGTGCTCCTCTCTGTGTGCTGTGCCATGCAGATGGGAAACACACTTACCAACCCCCAAGTCTTTCAAAACTTGCTCATGTAACACTGGCCCTTAAAAGAGGTGGCAATTTACTTGTCCTACAACATTTAAAATGAAATTTCTCCAGCAGAACTCTGATGTGCAATCCACTTCCATTATCTTCTGCAATTTTCAGAGAAAGCACCTAATCTACAGGAGTGTTTAACTAAGTGACACTTGTAGGGTTGGTGCGGGCAGACCCTCTCCCACTCTCAGACACTCTAACCCAGGGTAATATGCACTGTGCACAGGTTTCTCTCCTGCTCCTTACAGGAGCTGGGACTCTGCCTCTGATCACATTTTACTTTAAATTAAAATTGTACAGAAACAACATTGTGGTGTGCACAGGAAACATCAGTGTGTTACTGAGAAAAACACCGCATCAGGCCTCCTAGAAAGATTTCCTACCCTGGCTCCTTCAGAGCCAGAGAAGCCAATCAAGACAACAATTTCCACAGGTTTTGCTCTGAAAACATAATCTCAGAGATTTTTCAACTAGAACAAAGTGCTAGATATTTAATGTAAGCAAAAACTGAAAGTAAAACAAGTTTTCTGATTCTCTATTACATTCAAAGCAGAGCAAGACTGAGACGGCTGAGAAAGCAGCATTTAATTCCTACCTATATCTAGACCAGAATACCCAGCCTAATTTACACAGACAGACAGTCACAGTTCACATAATCACATACGGCAGAATATGACAGGGGAATTAAAGGACCAGGAAAGCATGTCTGAACTATGAGCTTCCTATTCTGAATGTATTAAATGCAGACATTTAATTCAGCAGAAGGCTAACCAGGTTGGTTCTTACTTTAAGCAAAAATTTATTTCAAGCAGAAAATACAAAACAAATGAGAGAGCTTTTTTTTTTTTATTACTTTTTCTTAAATAAAGCAAATAGCCAATTTCAACTTAAGCTCCCACATGCTACATGGATGTGCTAGAAGAGATAGCCAAGATTTTGTAATAAATTCTGGTATAACAACTGATGAGCAAATAGGGAACCATATTATTCCATACGCCAGTCTTTTTCCCCAGGTTCCTCCTGCAAACAGCACTGACAGCGCTCAGAATTTCAATTCACTACGCTACACCGGCATTTGCCTCCCAACCTTTATTTCCAGAAACAGGTGGGAAGATTTGACACATAGACTTGGCTTTTTACTCTGATATAAAGAAAAACTTACTTCTGTGAAGTTAATGTCACAGCAGTGCTGTAATAAAAGAGACTTTAATACCCAGTGTAAGAGTCTGATTTTACCAAAATTCTGGTCTAATGACAGTTCAACTTCAAATGAGCTATTTGTTGAAAAGCTTCATTTGGAAAACAACATATTCAGAGCTGTATCTGATGAAAACTTCTTGCTAACAGCTCATTTTATTTTATTACATTTAAAATTGGTCACCCTTAAGGATGGAAACATTCATTTCTACATCCCAAACACACTTTCCCTCTCTTTCTCATTATTTCCACATTATTTCTCACCTTTATTTGTGTTGTCATGCCTAAAAACAACAGATGGGCATTTTGGGAGAAAGAAATAATCTCTGTAAGTGATATAAATGGGCTTTAGGGCATTCAAAATAAGACATCATATCACAGAATTCTGGGGGAAGAGGAGGAACGTGGGCAGGAACCAACCACAAAACAATGTACTTGTACTAATAAAATGAAATCAGATTGTGTCAAATGTTCTGTAACTTTTTCTACTGTTTCTTTCATTTTGAAAGCTTTGCTCCAATTTGAGCAGAGGCAACTTCAGAACTCTTCGCATTCCTGAAGTTACACAAAAGCAACAGACAGAGGAAAAGCCAGATCTTCTTCTTCAGCTTAAACTTGTTATTCTTCATAGCGGTTTGCTGTAGACTAGCATGAACAGTAACCTCTGAACTCCTTCTTTCTCATTTCAGCAGCTTTGCTGGACGTATTTTCCTGAAGAAACCACTGCCCTTACTGGGTAAGGAATAAAAAACCCCTATGACTGTAAGCAATGGATGTGTCTCACAGGAGGATGTACATCTGATATATTATAAATCACTGTCAAACTTTAAAGGTCGTCATGGTTTTCTTCACCATTCATTACCTTAATATTTAAAAAGGCACTATTAGAAAACAGTGGTCTGAAACGGCCATCAAAACATTGCAGAAGACTTTCTAAAAAGGATAGAAGCAGAAGTGAATTCTGTTTCCAAGATCTCAGACCAAGAACAGCCTGAAAATTCAGGGCAATGATTCACCATGCAGGTGATGGTGGGTAGGCAAAGATGGGTGCTGCTAGCCTCTGAAAGCAACGGGCAGCATGAGCAGAAGAGGATGCTGAACACTCACTCACACAAATGTGCCCTTAGTAAGAGAATGCTAATGATCTCCTGATGCAATCAAGGGAAATGAAATCCCATGTATAACCACTATCATATTATTGTGGTTGATTAGTCAGAGGCAAGTAAAAAGGAAGGAGCCTCCAGCCACACAGAAATCAGATTCTCTTCTCCAAAGCTGAAAATGGTAAGACAAGAAATAACAGCCTGAAACTGTACCAATACACATGTAGGCCAGAATGATTCCCAACACCAAAGACAATCATGGAATCAGAGAATCAACTAGAATGAAAAAGACCTTTAAGATAATCAAGTCCAACCATTACTCCAGGACTGCCAAGCCCACCACTAATCCACGTCACTGAGGGCCTCATCCACGTGGCTCTTGAACATTCCCAGGGACGATGATTCCACCACTTCCTTAGGAAGCCTGTTCCAATACCTGACCACCCTTTCAGCGAAGAAATTTTTTGTAATATCCAATCTAAATGGAGCACAGGAACAAGCTGCCTGAAACACGGCAGGGACCCCATCTTAAAAAGTTTTATAAACAGCTTACTCAAACGTTTGCTTGGAATGATCCTGCCTTGAAGCCACAGGACAGGTCAGGCGAGGCTGCCTCCAGCCCCAGTCCAGATCAATCAATGAGCAAAGCTTCAAAAAGAAGTGGAGCATTTTTCTCTGTTCATCTGCCAAAACAGTTGGTCTGGCATGCCCTTTTCTGCTGTCTTCTGTTATCAAAGACCACGACACAAGGAGAGATATGGTTAGTATCAGAGGTACAGCGATGATTGCCTATGCTCTGATTACATCAATGCTACTGGAAAGGGCTCACTCACCACAACCCTGGGCCCTGTGAATAACCTATATACTAAAGTGAAACATGAGGGACAGGAGGGAAGAGAGGGAATCCTAATATGAGCCTTGGAATGGAGTTTGCCATTTATTAGCTATTAGTCTGTGTTCAAAAAACATCTTCTACAAAAAGCTGGAAAAGTTTTACAGACCAAATCTTTTACCCTCTGAAAACATCCCACAAATTTTTCAATTTCATTTAAGAACACAGGAAGTAGCTGTCTACAAAACTGCCAAACAGGCAAATGTGATTGTTTGTCCTCAGTGGATGTTATTATGTGCTTTTCCATGCTTCGAGCATCCTAGGAAGCAAAATTATATTTTTCCATCACTTCAGCTACCTATTTTAGATAAAATTCTTGTACATATACCCAGTGTAAGCTTCAACACATTTGGACCAATTGAAACCGCCACTCTTCCTGCCTGTCCCTTTCTTCTTCCATTAGCTAGACAATCTTCAGAGATCAAGAAACACAGCCTAAACTTCAGGTCAGATGAACTCCTCTTAGAAGAGATGCAGTCTTCATTTCACGTTGACTAACAAGTCATCAGCTGCCTTCCTCCTGGCACCTCTGAGAGGATGCTTAACAACTGCACCAGCAGAGGCCACTTCCCTTAAACTATATTACTGCTAAAGACAAAGTTGTATTTAGAAACATGCACTGTTCTTTTATATAAATAGAGCATGGAAACCACACAGAAAGTTTGCTGGAGGCTGTTTGTGAGAGTTTTCTCATGTACCTATAGTCTCTTGTTATGTGTTCTTTGTTAAGCACTGGTGCATCAGAAACCCCAAGAAAGCAAACAAGGAGCAATGAGTTCAATCTTAAACAGGGGAGATCTAGGTTAGGTATAAGGAAGAAATTCTTCCCTGTGAGGGTGCTGAGACCCTGGCACAGGTTGCCCAGAGAAGCTGTGGCTGCCCCATCCCTGACAGTGTTCAAGGCCAGGTTGGACGCAGCTTGGAGCAACTTGGTCTTTTGGAAGGTGCTCCTGCCTGTGGCAGGGGGTTGGAACTAGATGACCTTCAATTCCTTTTCAACCCAAACCATTCTGTGATTCTAAATCATACGAGAAATCAGAAGCTAATACTGAAAAAAATTAACACTGGAAGCTGGAGCTCAGGCAATTGAAAGGAACCAAACAGCATATACCCAAATTACCCATGGGAACAATGAGAGAGAAAAATCACTTACTAGAGGAAGTGGCTTATATTTTTGAATGGAAGGCAAACGGTCCTTGTTCTCTGAACTGAATAGGCAAAATAAACTAATGCCAATCTGAGACTTTGAAAGCCTATTACCTCTCCACAGATGGGTAAGTCTTATTCTTAGCTATCAATTTCTTGCTCTCCAACTTGTAAACGCCAACCTGAACATCCAATATTATTATTCAGAAGAGCAGAAAAAACAAGACAGCTCCAAGAAGTGCGTCACAAAGAAGAAACAGATAATCAAACGTGTGGCTAAACAAAGATGAAATTAGAGACAAAAAAACATAGCAGTAAATACACAGAGAATGCAGCTGTCAACAAGGTAAAGACACGAAAAAGGCTGATAGAAAATGCATATCAACATTTAAATAAGAAACTGTGGTATGATAAAATTATTTATGGATCAGAAATACAGTAGATGACAAAGATTCCCTTATTAGAATACAGAGCAACTAAAACATTAAAAATACAGTTAAAAAGGAAAAAAAATCCTATAATAACCAAGGCGATGGATCACAAAGTGTGGTTTTTTTTAATCCTGCAAATAAATGCAACACACAAAAACCCAAACCAAAACAAGAAGAAACACAACCAAAGAAACCCAAGTATCTTGCTTCATTTTCATTTATAGCATGTTTATCTTGTAAAAGCCACCTCAGCACTAGTTAAAAATTCCTTTGAAAGTCCAGGATAATCTTGTTTTGAATTTGGTAGCACGTGCCAGCTGAGGCATCAAACCTCAGCTGAGATCTCTTTTAGCTCATCTTAGCTCAGCCATACTGAAGCATTACAAAATTATTTTAGAGACTGTCCTTTAACAGTAATAAAAAAATCCTCAAAAAGGATGTTTTTAGCAGAACTCAGATTACTTCAGAATGAAAGAATGTCCATAAGCTTTTCAGGCTTTAGTATTTTCCATTCTGAGTGTTGCTTGCCAAGGAAGAAGGGAAACCTGGCAGCCTCTGAGGGCAGAGAACATACTTGGACAAAAAGGAAAAGCCTCCAAGGGACCATAAATGCCCCCGTACTTCACAAAGGTGACCTCCGGGGTGTCAGGTTCAATGACATATATGTTCCTTTAAAACGAGGAAATTCATATCTTAAGCCTGAAATGGGTAAATGTGGACAATTTAGGGAGGGAGGACCTCAACCTCCTGCCTCCCCGGCTCCCACATTTTTAACAAGTGGCTGTTTTGTGCTATGAAATGAGCCAGCCATCGGATCATTCGTCACTTGCTGGAACAGACGGACATATTTTCATCCACCACTAAGTGGTGCTGTTACTCTTGAAAAGAGTTTCTCCAGCTCCTCAGGCGTACTTGCAGACCGGGTATTTCGGGCGTTACCTGCAGCTTTCGGTCGTGCTTCATCTCAGAAAGAGAAAAACAGAGGGGATTGAAAGCAGAGAGGTTTAGAGTTGCTTTAGCTCTCGATTTTTGCGGTAAACCTACTTATTAAATTAACTATTCTTAGGATAATATTTATATATCTTCTAATCCAAGAATAAACGTCTGCCTACCAATGACTATTTGGCAGTCCTTTTGGTAATAACTAATGACATAACTGAGGTTGCAAAGAGTAAGTCTGCACATAACAAAAGATGACTCCATGGCTGATACAGAGGAGGCCATCAAGATGATCAGAGGGCTGGAGCACCTTTCCTATGGAAACAGGCTGAGAGAGCTAGGCTTTCTCAGCCTAGAGAAGTCTTCAGGGACACCTTGTAAGAAGGAGTCTTCCAGTACCTAAAAAGGGACTACAAGAAACCCAGAGAGGGACTTTTTACAAGGGCAAGTAGTAACAGAACAAGGGGGAACGGCTTTAAACTGACAGAGGGGAGATTTGTATTTGACGTTAGGAAGAAATTCTTCGTTATGAGGGTGGTGAGACACTGGCACAGGTTGCCCAGAGACACTGTGGCTGCCCCATCCTGGGTAGCGTTCAAGGCCAGGCTGGATGTGGCTTGGAGCAACCTGCTCTAGTGGAAGGTGTCTCTGCCCATGGCAGGGAGTTGGAACTGGATGAGCTTTAGGTCCCTTTCAACCCAAACCATTCTATGATACATATGGGAACCATCTCCATCTGCTCTGGCAGAGGCCGTGTTTTGGGGCATGGCAACTGGAACAACCTCCCACCCTGCAAGCATTACTGCAATGCGTAGAAGATGAGGCAGAGAGCAAGAACAGCATGCAGCAGATTTACTACTGTCACCTCTATATATTATTACACTCACATCTGAAATAAAGCAGTGAGTTATGAAGCAGGACATTAACTCTACATGTCCACTATAAACTTCTGACGAAATCTGCTGCAACGTCACAGGAAATCCAACTATACCCAGAGGAGCTGGCTGAGAAATATATTGACATTGTTTTATCCAGAGTTACTTTTAGAGTGCCAACTGGTGATGGAGACTTCCCTGACTAAAATAAACTAAGCGAGAAAGAAAAGGAAACTCCAGGAAGCAGTAACTAAACTGTGTTTTGTGTTCATAAAGTCTCATAAATGAAAATAGAAACTTGACATTTAAAAACAAAAGTATAAATTAAGCACTTTGCTTTCAGCCCTTTTAAATGTTCAGTCACTGACAATGAGAATAAACCTTAGCTTTGGACATCCAAATCACTTCCTACACTGACAAGAAAAAGCAGCAGTTTTAGGAAAAACAAACAAAACCCATGCAAATTCCATTGCTTGCTCATACTTCATTGCTGTGTGGTACTACTGCAACTCCGTAAAACAGCAGTATTTCTTTCTGTTTAAATCAGCATAAATAAAAATTAAATCACGTTACCAAGAAACAGCCCATTAATGACACTATATTAATGACAGAAACACACTGTCTTGATACCGTAGTCCTTTAAAATGTACTCAAAAAAGAGCTTCCTCTGCAAGGAAACTCCAGATAAAGCAGCTACCACATTTTTATAGCCCAGGCAGCCATAGAGCAGAGGCTGCAGCCCAAGGCAGAGACAGGAAAGGAAAAAAGCACTTCATGAAGCACTTGCTCTAATGCAATGTTAAGCCCTGCTGTTTGGCAAAGTGTGTTGTTTGTACAGCTTTCAGGAGCCCAGCTCTCGGGGAAGTTCTGGGAGCTTCTGACTCAGAGGAGTCAAAGATTCACAGGAGCCACTTGCTGAGTTTTCACTGGGTACACAAGAGTGCTCCCCCCTAGAGAGACCGGCATTTCAGGGAGCAGGAGGCACATCACAACTCTCTTGCTCTTTGCTTAGGCGACCACCTCTCCACTCTGCCTCAATTTCCTCACTTATAAAATAGAGGTGATGAAACAGTGCATCTTGCTAAAGAGCAGCGTTCAAAACCAGGAAGGGTTCACTGCTCTTTGGGATGTACAGATGTCATAGCTTAGCTCTGACTTGCTCACTCCCATGCTCATAGAAAAATAATGTGTCATAACCCATAAAACAATGAGTCATAACCCAGCTCTAACTTGTTTACTCCATTGCTCACAGCAAAATAATGTAAGGAAGACTGATGCTTACAGGGAAGGAATTTAAGCGGTACAATACAGTGCTCCCCTCTCCTGTACTTTTATTGTAACATAACAACAGGTATTTTAATAAGCCTTTATTACTATGAAACAACGCTTTACTGTGGTTCAGCAGCTCCAATTTCACCCCAGCTTTTGTCAGCATTTGGACACCCTTTAAAGAATCTTTCAAATTATCAAGTCTTACACATATAAAACCCCATAAAACATAACAACATTCCAGCTTACATTCTCTATGACAAACGTCCATTCTTTGTCTTCAAACTCTTCAGCATGGGGATCCTAGAAAAACAAACCAGAGAACTTAAGTCTAAAAGTAATCCAGGGTGCAAGAAACTGCAACTCAGCCAAGACTTTCACATACTCGTAAAAATATTTTTGCCCACTGAAGATGACAGAGGGAATTATTTTAGCTAGGATGTAGGCTTCAATGGATGTCAATAACATGATGAGCAAGCTGGGGTAAAACTGACACTGGATTTAATAAGACTCCTCCAGATACAAACACGAGGCTGATTCTGATAAAGGGTTGTGATTCTGTTTCTTTCCATCCAAGAGCAAGAAAAAAAAACCCAAAAGATAAATCTCTCAAATTCTTAAGTCCCACCTCCCAAAAACCACAACAAATCTATGTCTTGCTGGTGTGAGAAGGCGTACACCAACCATAGCATAACCCCCACCTCCACATGCCCAGACTTCAGCAGCACAAGTGGAGATCCAAAAGTCAAAGCTTCAGCATAGCACCTCATTTGACTGCAGATTTCTTAAATACCTATGATCCTTACTTTACAACATTTCTGTTGTATCACACGTGAGGAGCTTTTTTACCAACAGGAAGATAAATAACAATGAGGTTCATATGTTTGGCATTTGTTTCCAGTCTAATGAGCTTTCAGTCTGGCAGTGTGGTCTGTATTGTCTGAAATTAAGGTAACAGTGGAGACATTAAATCATTCTTTTCATGCCTGTATCAAGGATCCCTCTTTAAAAAAATGTATCAATTTATCATCCAATCCCAGTTCTGAGCAACTGTTATAAAATAACTTCTACTCCTCTTGCAAAACAGCTGCTCACACTAAGAGAATGTGGCTTTAGGCTTTCTTCAGACACAAAGCCTAATTTTGCTATACCTCAATTTTATCCCATTATTCCTAGTTATAGCAAACCACTCAATTAACTCCTTTGCCTCTGATGCTTGGCATGCTATACACATATGCACATAAATGCCACTTCCCCATAATCAGCATTTACCATCATTATATATAACACCCCTCAGCACCTGCAATTTTCTTGCTATTATTTGGAGCCTGCTCACGATACCACACCAAGCACTGAAGCAATCCTATTTTGCTGCTGTAAATTAACAAAATGGATCAAGATACTTTACTTCTGCTTTATCTCCATTAGTACCATCTTTCCTTTCTTTCCAGACTGCTACAAGCCTCACATTCAATCTTTTCAACTCACATTATCTTAGCCTTTGCTTTAACCATTGTTATTCCATTCAGTTTTGCCTTGAAGTCACACACACAGTGACTAAAGTCAGTGTATCACTGTACTATAAATAGTTCTTTGAACTAGTTCTCATCAAATGCACGAAGTAAAAGATTCCATAACAAGCTTACAGCACAAACTACCAGTGAAAATAGTAATTTTCTTATTTTTCCAGCACACAAAAACTTGGAAAACATGCACTTAAATAAACCTCACATTTCAATGAACTACTATAACATTTCTAAGAGGATATTAAGAGAGTTGATTTAGATTAGGCATTAGGAAAAAGTTCTTCCCTGTAAGGGTGCTGGGGCACTGGCACAAGCTGCCCAGAGAACTGTGGCTGCCCAATCCCTGGCAAGGTTCAAGGCCAGGTTGGTCAGGGCTTGGAGCAACCGGGTCTAGCGGAAGGTGTCCCTGCCTGTGGCAGAGAGCTGGAACTTGATGAGCTTTAGGTCCCTTTCAACCCAAACCATTCTGTGATTCTATGATATCGTCCCCTCCCCTCCATCGCAGTCCTGCCTACAAAATCCTGCAAAGGAGGTTCACTGCTCTGCAGACCCTTTGTAAAACACTGGCTCTCCTTGCAGAAGGAGTCCCGCTGGGCATTAACAGGCTCACAGAAGAAATTCAGCACCACATCATACTGCTGGTACCATCATTACCTATAGTATTTAATAGCTACAACCACAAGGGTCATATGCAATACACATTTTAAAATGCATTACTCCAACAACGGGATGTTTCAATGAAAAAAATATAAAATACTACTAAAAACTTGTCAAAACTGATTTGGTTTGATATATAAATCTTTCTAGATTAAGAAAAAATTAGAATAATTTAAGTACTGTACATGAGTGTAAAAACCATACTGTACCATTAGCCATAAGGACAGATGGGCAAGTAGATACATATGAAATCACACTATCTCCCTGTTCCAACTAATGTACTTCTAATATCAGGTTATTATGTATTGATCACAATAATCAGGTTTTTAGAGTTCTGTATTACATAAATAACATGCATGATACCAGCTGGTTTGCTGCATCCTGTATAAATTCCAAAGATCTAACCCAGCTATTATTCTTATCACTTTCAAGAGTTAACCTGGGGCAATTACCTTTTTTGTTTAATTGCTTCCTTTGATACAGCATAAAGTGACATAATGAGATTTAATAGAATCATTAATCACTTTGTATTTTAATAAATCACTCCATAGTAAGTGACTAAACTCCTAAATATTTCACCCTGCTCAGTTTTTTTTCATAACTCCACCAAAAGCTTAAAGCACGCTTGCAGGTTGACATCTAACTGCAAAGTCAGGGCCCAGTATTTTATCCCATGTAACAAATAAATCAATTGTTGTTTTGTTTATGCAAGGCAATAATCTATAAAGAAAAACAAACCTCCGCTGCCAATGGAACCAAAATTGATTCACACCTCTAAAGGCCACAGAATCAAGTGCTCTGTTGAGTATTTCTGATGATCTGATAGAACAAAATCTGCTCTCTGCAAAGGGAACTGGACAGGCTGGGTGGATCGGCTGTGGCCAGTGGTATGAGGTTCAACAAGGCAAAGTGCTGGATCGTGCCTCGGGTCACAACAACCCCATGCAACGCTCCAGGCTTGGGGCAGAGTGGCTGGAAAGCTGCTCAGCAGAAAAGGACTTGGGGGTGCTGACTGACAGAGCTGAACATGAGCCAGCTTGTGCCCAGGCAGTCAAGAAGGCCAATGGCATCCTGGCCTGCATCAGCAATAGTGTGGCAGCAGGGCCAGGGCAGAGACTGTCCCTCATGTACTGGGCACTGTACCTCGAATCCTGGGTTCAGTTCTGGGCCCCTCACTACAAGAGAGACATTGAGGTGCTGGAGCCAGTCAAGAAAAGGGGAACAAAGCTGGTGCAGGGCCTGGAGCACAGTGTGATGAGGAACAGCTGAGGTAACTGGAGGTGTTTAGTCTGGAGAAGAGAAGATTCAGGGGGGCCTTATCACTCTCTACAACTGCCTGACAGAGGACAGAGCCAGGAGAAGGCTGATCTCTTCTTCCAAGTAACAAGCAATAGGACAAGAGGTAACAGCCTCAAGCTGTGCCTGGGGAGGTTTAGACAGGATATTAGGAGCAATTTCTTCACAAGAGGGTAAGTCAGGCATTGGAACAGGCTGCCCAGGGAAGTGGTAGAATCATTGTTCCCAGAAGCAATGGTTCAAAAACCATGTGGATGAGGCCTTCAGTGACACGGTTTAGTGGTGGGCTTAGCAGTCCTATGGCAATGGTTGGACTTGATGACCTTAAAGGTCTTTTCCAACCTAGTTGATTCTATGAAAATAATACTGTATAATGAAAAGACTTCTTAATATTCAACAATTCAGCATGCACTTGAAAACAAGTTCTGAACACTGCTGAAAAATAAACGCCAGAGCCTCCAAACTCCCTGCCAACCACCCGGGATAACAGATGAAAATTCAGATCTTCAAGGATTTCCCTAATGAACAGCCTTACCATGAGTTCAAAGGGTATGGAATATGCTAAGATATGGACACTTTATTCTTGCATATATAAGATATTTCAGATTTAAAGACAAATCCAGATCACTATTCTTTTTAAAGCCACATTTCTTGTTAGTCTTAAAATGTATCTAGAAACAGCAAAGCCCAAACAAGCTTATACATACAAGCCTCGTCATTTCCTTACAACAGACATGTAAGTGGCTTCACTCTTCTCACTAAAACACTTTTAAAGGAAGCCCACGGAGCAGCATGCATAGTCCTATTTCTAGCCTGCTTATAACTGTATTATGCAGTCAGCATTAACAGGTACTTATATGATTACAGTTACAACACAGTTTCTATTGCAACCATCATTTCACCCTTTAGGCTAACATTTCCATGGGTGGTCTCCATAAAAAAGGATGTTTCTGTAAATGTGGCTAATATTTCATCTATTTTGGATATGAAGAGGGTAAACACCAGTAAAAAAACCCCACAACAACATATACTTCCCTCACTGGCTAATCCATACCCTCCATTCATTTCCCATAAAAGTCATGAGATGAACTGAGTACACCTGACTACTCTTTAGAGAAAAAAAATGCCATTGCAAAGAATAACAGCCCTAGGAGTAATGATTAGAGCAGCCTTTGAAATTTTCACTGTATGAAAGCCCTCCCTGACAACACAGAACCCAAAACTTCATCACACCTGCAAGCAGATACAAGTAAACACTGAAAACACACTGCTGGAAACACCTAAAGACAAGAGTTATAAACAGACCTCATTCCCATTGTCCTTCCTGAAAGAAAATGATAATGAAAATTACCTCAAAAGCTCAAGGAACAAACCATCTGCAGTATTTTTCTCAGTATTTTGTCTCATACCTTGCTGTAACACAAAGGGATTGGGCAAGACCCATTTTTTCTTGATAACACTCGTTTTCTTTACCAACACACCACAGATGCAGAACTACTACAATCTATCCAACACTCATTATGCAAGGTTTTACTTTGACTTGAAAACTGTATTTGGACAAACGGACTGAAGAGCTTGCTGTTCCTCTTCATTTTATTGTGTAAAAAAGAATCATCATTCTTAATATTAAGAGATGGGCCCCACTTTCCCATTTCTCTCTCTATAAGCATTTTTCTCTCAGTATAACACTCCTTTTCAGTATCTCTAAGTAAGTTTCAGAGCCTTCTTTCCCCGCCTCCATCCCATTTTTTCTTTTCTTTTGTTCTGGTAAGATATCTTAGTGTTCAAAAGTAACATTCAGGTGAGAAACCAATAGCAGGGAACTGTGCAAAGGGCAGGACATCATCTTACAGTTCTACAGTGAGACCCTAGATAATAGTTTCTCCAGCTCTCAAGATCAGTGGAGCACTTTGGTCTGACAGTGGAAGCCAAGCCAGTCTCACACTGCCCTAGTGACTGTGGCAGCATGTCTCTAGAGATATGCTAGAGCCCTCAACAAGCTCACTCCTACAAACTTTTCTCTGCAATCCCATCCATCAGCTTCTTCCAGTGACTCCATCCACATGCCTGAAAACATACAACTCTTCTGGGCTCAGCAAAGGGAAAACCAACAAAGAATGTGTCTGTTAAATTTTTCTGTTCTCTGCTGATCAGTCCATCATCAGCCCATTCCACAAGGAGCTTTGTCAAGCAGATCCTATCTGCAGTGAATAAGGTGTTTTCAGGAGACTGAAGAAAGCTAAGCCTTCTTCAGTAGCTTAGGTTATCTTCAGAGTTATTTGTGTACATCTTGTAACAGGAATGAAAGACATATCGGCAAACAAGGCACTGCTCCATCTCCTCATTAGCAGCCAGAGAGCAGAGAATATCTTCAGACTGTTAGCTCCTTCCTCCTTTCCTTCCACATGCCTCCTCCCTAAGCTTTCCTGGCTTTTGAAGCTTGCCTTTCAATTAGATCACTTCATACCAGCCTTAATCTTCAGTCTTTCTTCTTGGGGAATAACTACTTAAGGGCTGTCATATTGAATCAGATCAAATGATGACAGGGTCTGTGATCTTCCTCTTCCACTGACCTATAGCAGATGCTCTGGGTACTCCAGCATCTGTCCTCAGCTTTTGTACTTGGCTGTTTGAAGCTGCAGAAGACTCAAAATTTGACCCAATTCTTGTTGCTTTCAGTGCTGTTTACAAAGGTCTGATTAGTCTAGAAAATCACATACAGCTCTGACCAGCTTTTGTTGAGCTTCCAGAAAGCAGGCAGCATGCAGCAGGGTGGCAGAGCTGTCCCTGTATATCACCACACCATGCTCAACAGCTCACACTTTTCTGCGAAGCCTCTTGGCTAGAAAGGATTGACTTTTTTAAATAGAGTTTTTACAATTAGTCCCCACACTAACAGTGAATATTTAATTTTGTAGTGTGCAAACGTGCTCACTTCCATGAGCTTTTGATTCTTACATGCAACACGCAACATTGTCTTCTCAACAGGGCTGTTTCTCCCTCCTATACAATCAATATTCTCCATAGAGTCCAGCCAAGCCACTAGCCTCTCCTAAACCGAAACAAGTATGTTCTGAACCTGGATTTGCTCTTTGCTCTGGGAGATTGCTTTATTGAAGGTTTCTTTTTCCTTCTCTAAGACACTATATTGGCTCTGCTGCAGTGTTCCTGCTAGTGCACTATAATCTTAGCATATGATTGACTCAGGCTTTCAAGAAAGATAATATGGGATTTATTCCAAGACATATGTAGGGATGGGAATATTTTCAACAACACAACTCTCCTTTTATCATGTTTTGTTCTTATTTTACTCAATTTTTTGTGTGCTTAGAAAGCTATGCCTTTAAAAATATCTTTTACAAACTTGGGAAAGAACAGCTGGAAATCTTCCCTGTTGTTGTAATAGTACATTAGTATGATAAACAGTATCTATTACTGACAAAATGTGTGGGTTTAGTAATCCAATGAAGCAAAGTCCATGCTTACTCCAGAAGAAGAAAGAGTTTTGCTTGGGAAGTTCACTTTGCTTTTAAGCTAGAAAACAATGATGTTGCAATTTAACTCCTCATAGGACAATTGATGTTCACTTCACTAAAAGCACTGGGCTTGCCTGGCAGTGAAAATTTTTCTCAGTTGATACAGGTATGTGCACAGAAAGCCACGGAAAAATATACAAGCTTTCATACATGGTGGCTAAACCTTGCTCATGCAGGGACTCAAAAAATGAACTTCTGGAGTGCAACCATGGAAACAACAAAAAATGGGAATTCAGCTCGTTTTTCTGGCATCTGTGGATCTTTCCACGAAAGCACTACAAATCATGGACTTAAAATGCACAATAGGTTTATTGTTTCACAAGGTTTCTTTCTCCCCATTTTGGTTGAAAAACCCACAGCATAACCAAACACCAACATAGAGCGTGGCAAAGGCAGGACTTAAAACTTTGGGAACAGATGGAACTTTTTGTGTTATTAGCACTTCAGCCGGCTGGATGGGCAGGAGCTAGAGCTAGTCAAGGGAAGCTGAATCAATATATCCATTTGATGCTTTTCCCCACATGACTGCAGAGCATTATGAAATCTTACCAGCAGCCCATTATTAAGTGAAATGAAACAAAAAGTTTTTATTTATTTGAAACGCGTTTTCTAAATTAAGCTTATAGTCTCATCAATACTTAGCTCTGCTTGCCTAAGAATAACAAATATACTGTTGGAAACAAACTAACACCCGAAATAGGGATGTGCAGATAACACAAAATATCTTGTGTGTTGACTGATCACAGGCACTTTGCTAGCCAGCTCTCAAGTGTCCAGGGTGACTACTGGAGAGGATATTCTTAACATTCTCATCAGCACTTGAAACCTCGACTTATCTCCTAATCCCACCAGCAACACATTTCAACAGCCACTTACGAATGCACAGCCACTACTATGTGAATCATTTCCCAAAACACGTAGCTGTCTATTCTGGAGTCTGTTCTTTCCCTTTCCTGCACTTCTATTTCAAACAGCACTGCTGCTCTAATTTGTTATCTGTGATTGCTACAAAGCTCTGTCAGAGCAAGCTGCTCCCATCAGTGAGTTCTGCCAGTGTGGACATGGAGTCAGCAGCTTCCCTTAGCTCCTTGGGTTGTAATGAAAGAGGACAAGTAATGTTTGTTAAACAACATGCCCATGTTAAGTGTGCTTACTGCAAAGTGCCAGATACCCAACAGTCACTCTCCTTTGCAGATCACTGGCTCCTAAGAAGACTTTGACAGAACTGCAAGATGAGTAGCAGTCTTCATCTTACCTTTACTGCTTTCAGTGCTTTCAACTCCCTCCTTCCAAAGAGAAGAACAACATAAATACCTGACTTGTAAGTCAGCTCTCAAAAAGGCTGCTGGAGGGTGCTCTTACATACTTCCAGCAATGACTAGCCAATGCAACAGCTGTGCAAAAACCAGCTAGTTCTTTTTGACCATCTTTGCCCAGAACATACCAGCTACAGAACTGCCAGCTCTCTGGGTGTTAGGACGTACCCCACTCTACAGCTCAAGTGCTGTTGTAGCACTGAGCCAACACCATAATCTGCCTGTGATCACATATCATTCAGCTCATTCATCCAGCAGGCTGCTGGTCTCTCAGATAGAGCACTACTGGTACATTACCCAGCTTGCTTAAAAAGCACTGCTCCGTACCACACCTGCACATCCTCACAAAGATAAAAGTGGGTTTAGCCACTTACAGGCCTTCGTTTTGAGGAGCCAGGGGATCAATTAGAACAGATTTACACTAACAGCTGCCTGACCACATGATGCTTCTTTGTGCAATCTCAGTATTTTGATTCTAAAACCCAGTGCTCGCTCCCCCAGAGACCAGTATGTACCACTGCCAGAAGGCATAGCCACAGGGTGGTCATTTACGCTCCTACCAGACAAACCCTTACGATGGGCAGGCTCATTTTTGGGAAAAGGAGAAGCCCAGGGAACAGATCGGCCTACAGGGTAAAATGAAGCTTATAGCAATACCAAACACCAGCTCCAGAGGCCCTTCTCTCACCTCACTATATGGTCCTAGCCCTCAGTCTCAGCGGCACAACTGTAAGACTATCATGCTGCGCTACCCAAAACAACACTGAAGTGGTGCCGGGAGGAATAAAAAAGTAGGCAGGAAAAGGCACTTTTACTCCAAGGCCACAAAGCTGCACCCAAAAGAAACAATTCTCATTCCTCAGGTAACGTTACCACATACACAATCAAGAACTGCTCACATTTCTGCTTCACTTTAAATGTTTAAAATACCAAGCAACATTTACTGCATTACATAGCCATATTCAGATTATACAGACAGGCAGCATAGTCACATAATGGTGTTAAAGCTCTTAATCCAAGCACAGGCCATTGGAGCATGCAAAGGCAAACAATTTGTGCTAGTGAACTTCTGAAATTCAATTGAAGACTATGTATCTGCTAAGAAGATACACAAGTTTATGACAGCATCACAGCCAACCTGGGACTTTTCTATTCACTGGTGATCCCAAGGAGAAAAGAAAAAAGCAAGAAAAAAAAGAGAGCGAAACCTCTTTTTTAGGCTTAGTGAGCCAAGTAATAAACGCACATTCTACACTACTCAGAAGCCACTTCCAAGCAGTGGCTCAGGGAAGTCCCCAAGACAAAGAAATTATAAATATGACTAATTAGAAAAAAGTATGTTACTGCTGCCCTTAGCTGTAAAGGGAGCAGTTATAAATAACAACCACCAGAGTGTAGCTGGAGACACCAAAGTAAAGAACAAGAACGAACTAATGGAATGAAAATCCCAGAAATCTTCAGCCTCCAGGGCAGCCTCCTACACTGTCACACATGCAAAGCTGCATTGTTTATCCTTTTGCAGAAAAGGCTTTGCCCAATGATATTTGGGAAATAAGCTCTAGCATAACCAGCAGTATCTCCTCCTGCTTCACAGCCACACAAAAAGCTTCTTTTTTAATAGAAAAAATCCAGCTTCTAAAAAAAATCCCCATAAAATCTCATAGTTCTCTGCACTACTCCAGTACTTTGCATTCACTCATTTGTGTGGCATACTAAATACTGTGAAATGGAGAGCTGGATTCTGTTTCCTAGTCAATCGCATAAGAAATAGGGTCATTGCACTGCAACTGAACAAGGAAGTCTAGAAATGACTGTGTTATGACAACTTCTGGCTGACAGTATTTAAAGAAAACCAACCAGACTAACCCATGCCAAGCCCTTACACATGTACTACGTGCGCAGTTACACATGTACTAAATTCTATGCCAATGACTCGCCATAATCAGCTCAATGGGATATTTCAGTGCGTTAACTAAACTACAAAAGTAAGCTCTGGCAGGGAACAGACCATCCTTTTCTCCCAGATTTAAGCTGAGGACATAAGGTTGTGCAGTTAATGACTTAAACCCAGCAAGATTAGGCCTTGCCATTATAACCTGACATTTCCAAACAGCATTTTCCTGTGCTGTTTATGAAATAGAAAAGATTTTGCTTTAAAAACCCCATACCTTAAAGAGCGTCACAGTAATTTCAACGTTCTCAGGAACAGGCCATACCACCACCCCGCGATACGGGTTCTTGATTCCAGGCTGCCAGCTGTGAGCCTGAAGGAAGAAAAGAAACAGTTATCTTAAAGCCATTATAAAAGTGCTGATTCAATTCCCACAGGACCCAGTGCATGTAGGTAGAAATAATATGTCACTGACTCCAAAAAGGCTGTGTTCCAAAACGTATGACTCTACTGAGCACCATAAAGGACATCATTAAGAATGACAGTAAGGAAACTCAGCTCACTAACAGGCTTGGTTGGGGTTTTTTCCATTGATTTAAAGCTGTTCTTCACAAGGTCCTAAATTCTGGGTTTGTAAGTACATAGAACAGGTCAGGGCACTCAGAGCCTTGCCAAAAAATAAGGCCATAAAATCAGATATTCTGTAGCAAGTGAAGTTTCATTTTGGTTCTACCCAGATGAAGGAATGCTTCTATTTAAAGAACAAATGAGTACAGCACTTAGCGCAGGCTTAACATTTACACCTAAATAAAGCAAAAAGACAGCTTTACTTAAGAAACAGAAAGTGAAAACAATGATTTATAATACAGATTAAAAGCTATTAAAACACTGACATTCTTAAGAATTGATATGTTACGGCACCTACACCTAACAAAGCTAATGAAAACAACAACAGCTGGACTGAGACCTTGTCTACCTTTCAGTACCAATTTGGACTGATGCATAGTCTTCATCTACATTTTAACACCTAGTGCTGGAAGACACTAAAACATGTGAGCATTTCTGCTTCAGAATAAATACGCTTTTTTCCAAGCTCAACTTAATGTATTTTGTGATGCTGTGAAACAAATGACGGAGGGATGCTGATGCTCGAGTACTGCTGAGGAGCAGGGGCGTTATTAGAAATCTGTGGAATTTTTACCAGAAAAGAACATACAATCTATTTACTGTGACCTGAAGCCAATTAACTTGGTTTTTGTTTTGCTTTGGAGTTTGTTGTTTTGGGGGTTTTTTTCCTAGTTTTAATTCTACAGCATCATTCCTTGCAGTTTTATCCTCCTTACAACACTCGGAACTTTGGCTTAAGAGCGCTTACTAGACCAAATTTTTGCTATGTTAAGGTTAGCAGTACTTGTGCCTCAGGTTCTCATGTACTCTCAGGTAACCTGAGCAACTTTAAACGTGACATTCCTACACCAAAGTGGGAGACAAAGGTGGGGAAACCCATTCAATCACAGCAAGGCAAAAACTCTCTGCTGCTGGGTACTATAAGCAGTGTGTGCTCCAGATGCCAGGTTCATATCTGACAGCCCCACCATATGTGGCTGCTGCTTCATAAGCCCTCCTGCATTCACAGCTGGACTTCCACTGGAGCCTTCAGTATCACAGGTACCATCAGTGGACTCACTCTTGCTCTAATCCCTCAATTCTCACAGAGTTCACAGGTCTGCAGATTAACTGCAGGTGACAATAACCACTAAGGCAGCACGGACAAGGAGAGGAAAGACAAAAGAAGAGATGGGAGCTGGGAAGAGATGCGAGGCTGAGGAATGGGGAAGCAGCTGACAGAATCCAGCATACACAGGCATTAGAGAAGAGCGCCCTACCTGTCTCCACAGCTACAGGTGCACAGCACACACATTTCCATCCCCTTATTTTGATTTTGTTGCTGAACATTGCCAGCTCCGCTGTGGTTTCATCCCAAGTTTTTCCATCTTTGGTGCCCTGACTAAAATCCCAGCTGCCTAAGATGCCAAGATAGATTAGAAATTTCAGTAAGTCTCTATGCTTTGTGCTTGCACAGTAAACTTTAATAACATGGCTTGAGGCATGTGAAGAAAGGAATTTTAAAAAGAGCAACATGAAAGACCCAATTTCTACTATTCTGAACTCCACAAATTTCAGCCTAATCTCATTACCCTAAAGCAGGCCTAGATGTATTTCTGAATAGCTGAGCAAACAACACTGTTCATAGCTTTGCTCCACAAGCGTATTTTGTTAAGAAAAAAATGCTCTGTGAGCAGCAGAACACACCACAGCAGTTGTACCCTTACCACAGCAGTTGTACCCCTACCACAGCCACTTGAGTGTCTCCCTTCCACAGGACACACAGTTCCCTGCATCGTTCTCAGCTTGCCTGATGGCGGTATTCAGCAAGAACAAGGCAGAGATCAGAGCCAGCCTGTCCTCATGTAGCACCTTGAAGGATAAATCAACTTCTCCTCCATAGGAGCACTCCATCCTCTTTTCAAATACCAATTTTCACAAAGGTAATAGGAGCTCATGGCGTGTCTGGAACCTGCATTTTCCTGCTGCTTTTGACCAATCCTGACAAATATGTCAGACTTCTGATGTCCAAGGTCCAGGCACTGACGGTCTGATCAGCTGAGGATCACTTGTTCCATTTATAAATAAAAACTAGAAAATGAGCATTCACTGGTTCAGGCGAAGCTTTACTTCGAGCCCTTAATCAGCATTGCCTCCACCAGGAAAGCTCGTGAAACACAATAAACACACACACAGATATATATGTTTTTCTGTCACTGAAAGCAACAACCAGGAGGCAAGCCCTAGCTAGGGAGCTTTTAAAGCAAAGCTGTTCTGAATGTTATTAAGTCTTCCTTTGGCTTTGGAAAAATAAACACGGTAGCACACAAACAGCATGACATAAAAAGATAACATCAAAACGACATCTGGGTTGCTCAGAAGGAGAAAGGGAAAGCAGAAAGCAAAGGAAGGAAAACACAGAGGAAGGGCTAACAGCAACAGTAATTTAAAATTAACATGGAAAATGTTATTCTAACACATATTTCCCATGTCAGTGACCTCTGTGCTGCAGTTTCTTGAAGTTACATCTGGCCTATATCAGAAAACTTTTTCAGCTTCCAAACTATAAGCCTTGACTTTGATGTGTGATCTGTCAGGCCACTTCTGCACAGCACAATTCCTAAGACTTCCAGCCAGCAGATTGCTGTCAGGGCTCAGTCAGTATGTATCAAGGTGAAGCGCTGCATCCGTGAAGTACGTTTTCACCGTAATCCTCACCTCTAACTTGATTTCCCCTTGGGTTGTGCCTTCTAGACCCACTTTTTTCTTATCTCCTATTATCCTTCACTAGCCATGTCCCATTGTTTCTGAAGCCAAGGCAATAGAAGTGGCTAAGCAGAAGTGACCACCAGCAGCAGGTGGCTCAGTCACAGCCCTCCCTTTGCCAGACTTATCTGCTGCATCCAAGGGCCAAGAGCCATGGCCTGGAAAAAGAAGCAGGAATGCTCTGTTGCACTTCAAGGAGAAAGGCAACTTCTCTACTCCCTGCCAGTGGAAAATGACAGGACACAACATAGCATGAAAGTTCTTTTAAATCAGGAAACAGGAGCTACAGGAGGGGCTGCTGAAATACCCTATAAATAGAGTAGGGCTGTGAATGACATTGTCCAACCTACAGCATTGCTCTGGCACAAAACTGAGGACTGTTTAAGAAAGGACATGGAAGTAAGCCTACAGATTCACATGGGAACTTCAGGCTACTCAGTTTTGAGATCTTTCCCCAGTTTTTTCTCTAAAATAACAGCAGTTAAAATTCCATACAGCCAGCTTTGCAATGCACCATACATGATATTGTGAACATCATAACTGTTCTGCTGGGCTTGAAATGGAAAGACACCTTTGCAGTTTTGGCCTCTGGTTTCAATGAGAAGGGAAGAATCTTCAGAAATAGATCAGAATCAGCAACTTACAGAGCCTAGATAATTAAAATGTTCAGAGCTCCATATGATAAAGCACATAGGACACACCAAAGGGCTTGCAAACTGTACCCAAAATTACTGAGACACTCCTGAAAGTACCGAATCTGTTGTCAAGCAGCCTTCAATAGTCAATAACTTCAAACACAAAGACAGCGCTCTGATATTTGTCTGCATTCTCAACATTTAGTAATGCTTAAGCTATTATCAGCAAGGTCAGTCTCTCCACTCTTGCCAAACATCCGCTTCTTGGTTGTATGAAACAGCAGAGTCCCTCACATCTCTCACCTCATGCATGGGCTAGGCAAACTCAAGTCTTGTTCTCTAGCACTTTCTGCTGGAAAGCACAAGAGTGGTCTTAATTTTACGAGTGGCTTAATCGCAGAAGTAACATTTCCCAGCCTGGCTGAAAATCTTGTACTAAATTATCTAGTTCAACTGATGGCAATATATTGATTGAACAGAAGATGAGACTAGCTCACTTGAGGGCTGCCTTTTGTGCACCACCTTTCCTTATAATTACCCACCAAGGGCTGACCTTGACCATATGAAATTGCCTCCCACTCCACAGGCAAACTTGGTCTCCAAAATACAAATAACATTTCTGCAGAACTTGGAACACAGCAGGCAATTTGTAAACACTTACTTTTGAAGCACTCTCCTCCAATCTAAAAAGCCCCAGTTACTATCAATTCTCTGCAATATAAAGTGTATAAACATTTGTAAACCCAGTGTCAGACTCTTAGAGGGAGGAAGAAGAGGTTTTTGGGTAGAAAACCCAACCAAACCTACATCAGATCTTTTTAGCCAGTTCCCAGGGAAGGTGAGGAACAACAAAACATGAGAGAGACTGAACACAAACCCTCCCTTACAGTCACTGCTCAACTAAGTAGGTAATAGCATATAAACAAAATGATCTTTTAAATCTGAAGAAAACCGGACAGAGTTGAAGACAGCCCCAAATCACAAATTTTGGTTCCTAACATGAAGTTAATAAATGTCATCACCAGCTGATCATCACTTCATGAAGAAGAAAATAAGACAGATGCAGGCAAACCAGTTAACTACAGTACATTACAGAAGTCACTTCCCTAGCCCCTGTATGTATGGGATTTCACGACCAGGTACATGTACCACTTCTATCATGAACAACTCACACTTTCCTGTCTCTACAAAAATCTCTTTCCTGACTCATCAAAACTAATATACCACATTATTTCAAGAGCCTGTCCTTACAGATGTTTTATGTTACCATCTGCTTTCTTCCTTCTTCACTACCAACTCATCTCATCTTGCCTCTGTTGTGCAGGATAATTGCATGCTACTGTCCTGTAAGATCTTAGAGCTGACCATAATATGTTAAGCCTGCTGCAAATTATGGAACAGTTTGTATTTATGATTCAAACACACGTTCCGGTAGCCAAGCCCTCAATATTGTTTCTTAAAAGCAAAAGTCAGAAACAGACCTACCATTGCTCCCCATCTGCAGCCCCAGGAGTGGCTTTAATGAGAGTCAGTGAGCTGCTGCTGCTTTTCTTTCCCTCATAAAACTTTTGCCAACTGCCTATGATCAGACCAGCTCTGCTACTTGTCTCTGTGACAGGCTGCTCAGGGCACAGGAACCAAGGAGGAGCTTGACTGGTTCCAATAGCGCCTAGGGCAGCTCAGCTTGTAAGGATAATTCCTCTTCTTCAGCATTATCCAGGCAGAACACAGACTGGAAGAGGAAAGAAATAATGAACATTTTCCTTGAAGAGGAGGAGCTGACCTTTAAGCAGCCGGATCTTTCAGCTGGTGCCTCCATGCCAGCAGCATGGCTTGTGAAGACCAAACACTGACCCAGTGCGCCCTATGTGATGAATCCCACCAAAACCATGTATCATCTGGAGGCAGTCAGAGATCGGTATGATCCCACTGCTAACAGACCTACTGGAAAAGCTATGGATTGGGAAAAGCTATGGATTGGGAAAAGCTGCCGACTTCCCCACACCAAAGGAAACCTCAACTGGCACTTCGTGGGTGGCTTCTTGTTCTTCCTCTGTATCATAGCTCAGCATCACAAACACAGGAGACAAATTAAAGACCATACTCCAGACTATAGCTTGCATCCCCGTGATATTCTTGAAATCACTGCACTTGGCCTTCCAATTCAGGGAGGCTGGGCACCAGAATAACACTCCTATTGCACTCCTACCCTGGGATGCAGTCCAAAGAAGAAAGTTCAAAGCCCTGGGAACACCAGGCAGCCTTCGTTCAACCCACTTATGTCAGTGTCCCTTGAAAGAAGGGACAAGGAAACTAGCAGATTCCCACAGGTCTTCCCATGAATGTCTTCAATTCATCAGCACGCACATGTGTTACAACTAGAACTAAGCATCCATGTATTACTGCTGAAAAACTACAGAAAGACTGGTAAGCTTGGCAAATGAGCAAAACCTCATCTTCACTAAGAAACATTCTCTAGCACTGGGATAGCTGTTCAAGCTTAATTTCACACATACACATTCGTGACATATTCCTTAAATATATGATTCATGCTGTTTCTTTCACAAAACCTTGCCTTATTCACAGTCCACACCAAATGATGCTCAGAAGAAGAGCCACTTCCCCTTCTCATCAAGCACTTTCTGGCCTTACCTATTGGGCTTCTTATTTAAAAGAAACACACACCCCAACAAGATCCTGAATGCAGTGTATTCAGTGGGGTGTATTTTTCTCATGGTTTCCTAGGACATCCACCACTGTACACCTCAAAATGTCACCAAAACTTAACTTTATGGGGTTGCCTGTAAAAAGGAAAGGTATTATAGTCCCAAATTTACAAGCCCTGAAAGAACAGCGGGTTTCCACTGATTTGGTATGGTCTGTTCAAATCAGCAATGACTTAACTTTATAGGGATTAAGCATGAAACCTTTTGTCTTCCAACGCAGACTTTTTCACTTCAGCTGTAATGGCTGCTCAACACTACTGCAAGTTAGATCCCACGACCCAGACACCCACAAAATACAAAGATACATCAAATCTGGCTTTAATACTCTATCCAGCCTCAGCCAGGAGCTTTGTAGATGAAGACGGGACAGAACTGAACTCTCCAAGGCAGCATTTAACTATGTAACAGTGAGACAGTCTTTTCTGTTAATGCTGTATACCTTCTTTAACAAACACCCTGCAGCTTCATTGATTAAGCAGTTCAACTCCCCAGCTCAGTCCTCATGCTCTCCCTAACCACTGTCTGCTGGCAGCAATGCTGTAAAAATCTATTTATAATTGCTTTATTGAAAATTATAACATATACCCAAAATGGTACAAATCAATCATCAGAATGACTCATCCTGATTTTGACCACTTACATTTGCAAGCCAATATGATTTATTTACTTTACTAACAGAGAAGCCCTTGGAGTGCCATTACAGAACTGTGCTGGTCCCAGGCAGCCATCAGCACATCAGAATCACAACATGCCTTTGTAACCCCAGTCAGTGAAGAAGCTGGTAGTGACAGGCAAGGCAATGAAGTCGCCAGAAGAGGCAACGGATTGCCAAGGACAGCAACACAGGTGATGCAACTGCTGCTTTATTCATGGTATATCCATGAAAAACAGCTGGGCAGGCTGCTCTGGACAAGGGATCTTTTTTACTCCCTACATATAGATCCTTTTTACTCCCTGTCCCCCTGTTTCTCCTGACGTTGCTCTTACTGTTCAGGTCCTACCCCTGTTCCCAACGTTGTGCCTTCTCTGTGTTTAAACAGTTTTTGATAAACCTGCAGCAGGAGTGCAGAAATCACAGGCAAGGCACTTTCTTTCAGCTTTGATACAAAAAGGATCTTTGAAGAACAATTCTGTCAGGCTCTCAGAAGCAAGTGCAAATTTAATTCTTCAGAGGTGTATAATTCAACCATAAGCCTGTATGTGTTCACAGGAAGAGCAGAAAGTACCTCCTTGACATCACAGCAACATCTCTTTTCAAATTGAGATTTCTTAGCTCAAAGCCTAGGAATGTGAGAGCATCTCAGTGAAATGAAGGTAAACATATTTACAACACGTTCTTCCCTTCTTCTACGTTAGAACAAAGGCATTCCTCCCTCACTAAAGAAATAAAAGGGCAAATCCAAAAGCCCAGGGCCTGAAAACCCAGGGTCAACATGCCAGTGTGACAAGCTACCAAAGAGGAAAAGTTAAGCAAGTCCACTGTTACAAGCTCCACCTTCAGCCCCACGTACCCAACTTCAAAGACAGCTGCTCCAGCAAATAGATGATTTGCCCCCTCCCCAAGGTGAAAGTTCATTTTGGCTTTAGGATTGCTCAGTAGTTCTGTCAAATATAGCAAGACCGCAAATCACCATCTTCTGCAACTGCCTGACACAACAATGCCCAACATACAGAGCCCTTGTGTCTTGACAACCCTTTCAAAAAGCAGCAAAATCAAGCTTGCCCAGAGAGGGGAGATCCCAGATTAAAGATGTAACTCAAATCCACATTAGGGCCAGTAACTGCTGGATACATTTATGGTCCTGAATCTATCCATCAGACTGCCATTTAGATGCTCTTTCTAAATGGTTATTGGTTTTCATTTTCAACACTTTAAAGCTCACTATAATTTAGCATATCTACAGCTCCTATCCTATGGTTTCCCACCACTAAAATATTCAGACTGGTGCCTATGCTGTCTCCCATTATTTTTTCCAATTAAGGGATCACTATAGCTTACTTGGAAAGAAAGTATATGGGCCAGAAGACATATCAGAATTAGAGAACTACTAAAATCAGGGCTGCAAAGGACATCAAGAACTCAGCTATCATCTCAGTGGTTTAAAGTTATATTAGTTAAGCAGCCCAGTCCCAGCATATGTCCACAGCACCATCGTACCATCTTCCAAGTTGCACCACATTTTTGATTAATGTATCTCTTGTACTTTCCCAGTACAAGACAGACATGGAACTACTGCAAAGAGTCCAGCCAAGGGCCATGAAAATGTTTAAGGGACTGGACCATCTCTCATAGGAGAAAAAGCTGAGAAAGGTGGGACTGTTTGGCCTGGAGATGAGAAGGCTCAGGGAAAGGGGGAACTTATCAACATAACCTGAAGGGAGGTTTGCAAAGGTGACAGAGCCAGGATCTTTTCAGTGATGCCCAGCAACAGGGCAGCGAGCACAAAGTAAAACAAGAGGTTCACTCTGAACATCAGGAACACTTTTTCACCATGAGGATGACCAAGTACTGGCAAAGGTTGCCCTTAGTGTTGAGTCTCCCATGTGGAGATACGCAAAAGCTCTCTGGACACAGTCCTGGGCAACCACCTCTAGGTGGCCCTGCTTGAGAAGGTGTGTTGGACCAGATGTCCTCCAGCAGTCTCTTTCACCCTCAATAATCCTTTGAGTCTGTGAGCTGCCTGTAAGGGACATCCTCTGCTATCTGCAATGATCTTAAAAGTTCAGAAATCATAACCTCTGAAGAAGTCTTTACAACATATTTACAGTAAGGCAAGACCTCATCTCTCTCCTCTTCCTTCTCAAATAAGCTGAAAACCATTAGTTTTGCACTCACTAAACCCAGTGTCCATAAAAAATAAAATAAAAGGAAATATTCATTTGACTTGCTTCCAAAAAAGCAATTAGATGAAAGAAATACATTGAATAAAGTATTTTACTGGCAGGACGACTAACAGATCAAGAACACTTATTGATCTTCAGCCTTATACCCAAACAGCTCAAATTGTACCAACTACCTAAGCTTTAAAATTAACTCTATCCTCTGCCCTCGCCTTAGGGCCACTCAGCCTCTTTCACAGTACCTTCATGGGGTCTTACTAAGCATTAATTAGTTAGTTAACAAAAGACTTTGAAATCTTAGGTACATGTGCCAGTATATTCAAGAGTTGCTTCTACTGGCTGGTGATCAAAAGAGAGAACACACATGGGAAGATGCATTCTGGAACTTTATGGCCCAGCTGAAAAAACTTCAAACCCAAAAAGCTGAGCTACTGTCAGAAAATCCTCTCACCTCAGTGATATGTTGCCATTGGAGCCTACAGCATCATACCCGT
Source organism: Psittacus erithacus (assembly GCA_009867235.2). Taxonomy (NCBI): domain Eukaryota; kingdom Metazoa; phylum Chordata; class Aves; order Psittaciformes; family Psittacidae; genus Psittacus; species Psittacus erithacus. The sequence continues at coordinate 25,102 of WYDI02032706.1, read as the reverse complement.
AACACTACAGGCAGAAGCCCATTGCTTCACAAAGCCCTACTGGACTTTGTTAGGGCTTCTTTTTCTGACCATATTCTGAACCTCATCAAAGCAGTCATGCATAGATAAGTACCTTACTTCTCACCAAGCTTTTCAGGGTTACCATGATCATGTAAGTATTGGATTTACTGTTCTGTATCACCTTTGTGCTTTCTGTTCTACAGAAATTAAATGAAGTCAAAATAGAGAAGTTCTCATAGGGTAAGTCACAACAGATTCCATACATCAGCAGTGACTGCCTCATATACACCATGCTATAAATTCAAGGTAACCTGAGCTAGTTTATCCTTCAATGAAAGAGGAATAGTCTGACTGGCTTTCCTGAAGAGTACAAACATGGAACAGGAACAGTTATCTTGGAAAAAGTGCCACACTAAGTTCTCATCCTTATTTACTCACCAGGCAACACTTTTGGGTTTTCATATCCTAAAGCAGAATTTAGGATGCACACAAAGGAGCAGGCATTCGGTTGTACACTCACTTTCAGTCAGTAATCAGCCTTTAGATAAAACAGCTTAGACCTCAATTTAAAAGGCAAAATACAGCAAGTATGCACGACAGTGAGGAAAAATGAATCAGAAAATGAGAAGTGTCAGTAGGAAAAACTCCAAAGCCTCTCCTGAGTAGGGTAGGAAACTGTGTATCACATTTTCTACACATTTAAGTCCTTCAGCACACAATTATTTCAAGATAGCTTCTCTGTCATGGGTGTCCTCTCTCCACCATCCCAGAGCCCTTCCAAGCACCATTTTGAGTCACATGCATATACCAAAAAAGGAGCTCAGACCATGTCTATTTAACTGAAGTGTCAGAGAATTATTAAAAGGCTGAGTTCGAAAACTTCATTTCCAGACAAGACCACTTGCCATAAGCCCAACCAGGGTAAGAGGTAACAGCTGCAGGGGAAGGGAATGAGCAAGTATGACTAAGTTAGCTCAAAGAGGGGATGCTTCTGGGAAGGGAGGAAACCAAGCATGCCTCTGCAAACCTGCCCAGTGGTTAGGACACTTCTTTTCTTTGGGTCATTTGTGTTGCCCTTCTCAAGCTTTTGGACAGATGGGGACAGCCCTACACCAGAGGACACAAGGCAACATAAGAAAACCTGCAATAATACCAGCATTCGAAGGCCTTTGCCTGCCCGCTGTACACATGAAATAGGCTCTCCACCTCCATAGGCAATAACAACTGACTGCTAGGACTGTTATTAGTCCATAAGACAATACCATACAAGACATTATCACTGGACACTGAAAAGGTTCAGAAATGCTTGCCATTTATTTCAATCTCAGTGTAAATGGTGAGTGTTGGGGGGTGGTTTAAGCTTCATTTTCTATGGAAGCCAAGCCACACACGCACAGACTCTTGCCCTTCCCTTCACCTCAGACCCACAGGAGGCTCCACATAACTAACTGCATCTTATCCTTAAAATTCAGCAGTCTAAAACTGAGCACCATTTAACAGAGAGACAGTAATCTCATAAAGCTTTTAGATTTCTTACTGCAGGAATAAAAGTAAGGTGAAGCTCACATAAGGGAGGGCTACTCTGCTTGCAAACTTTTACATGTCTATACAAGACAGACTTTATGAATGCCCAAATACTGGACAGCCTTCACTTGGAGCTTCCCTTTCCTCAGGCTACTAAGTCATTCGCCATAAAACACAAATTCACAGGCTTCCTCACAGTGTTTGTGGAAATAAAATGTTAAAACTCAATTCACAGATACACCACAGGGCTGAAAGAGCCTGCTTTGATGCTTTTATTTGTAGCATTTTCAAACTGTGACATGGCCTTTTACCCAAACTTTATCTTCCTATTGCAGAGAGGTCAGATTCTTTATTAGTTTTTTTTAATTATGTTTAATACACTTCTAATAGTGAACCAGATCCTCCTTTCTAATTAGGTCTAACAATTAATAACTGAAATTGAACTGATGATGATACAGTTCTGCTAAATAAATAACTGAAGCGGGAATAAGAGTTAAGTGTTTCCATAAATTAGCGCTGACATCAACAGCAGCTTATTCTGAACCATACGGATAAAGTAATTATACGAGTTAAAAACAATTACAGTATTTCTCATTTATTTGGCTGCTCCTCATACTTAAGAAACCAGTTCCTCAAACTGCTGACCCTGCTTTGTCACTGAAGTTGGGACTTATTAAGCAATTGACTAACCTTAGAGGATTTTCTTCGGCTTCTTCTTGTCCAAACCACCACTAGTTTATCTGGCTGCCTGTTGAAGATAAGGAAGAAACAGCTTAATTTACAATGCAATCCATACGTAAACAGTTTATATTAAAACTCTTGCAATACATAATGACATCGTTAGTGGATCATTATCTCTTAGAAATAGCTCATCTAAAAACCACTCTCTGCATCAGTCATTTAACAGGAAAAATAGCATGTATTTATAGAAAAAGGCTGTCCTTCAGTCTGGACGCTAATGTCATCATTCTCCTCCTGCTCTCCTTGCCTATGGGCATCCCCCCAGAGCCAGCAGCACACCCAAGCAGAAACTCATTCATGGGGCAGAGAACAGGATCCAGCCTCTTTAAAGACATGTTGCAAACAGTCCAGTACCCAAAATAAACATCAGTGCAAACAAGAGCTTGAATTTCTATGCAGACATATTGAAAAGGTACTGCTAATTAGCAAATACAACAGGTAATTTCACTTCTTCATCCCCAAAGGATTATTTTTAATATTTGAATACCTCAAACATGAGGATCAAGTCTTATATTACACCTCAAAATCTCCTTGGATGACCGCAGATGGACAAATGGGCACTTCCTCAAATAACTCAGAAGGACAAACCTGATGAAACTCAGTGGCTCTCCAAACAATTATTTATTTGGTATTTGTAATGAATGTAGATAGAAACCCCAATAAAGGGCACTTCCAGCACAAATTATATTCCCTTTAAATATCTGAGGATTTACTGTGGGGTTTTTTTTTTTGACCATGATACACTTCCCATTGTATGACTACACTTCTGGTCCCACTTCCAGACCCATGACCCCTCTTCCGGAGACTCCTGACCCTCCGTTCCGGCTTCGTTTTCTGGCTGATGACCCAAATTCCATCAAGAAGCCTGACTGCAAATCCAGTCGGGCTTCTTGATGGAATTTCCACTTCGAAGTACTAAACCTGCACCTCTGCCTGGGGAAAAAAAATGCTGACAAGATTTTCTTGTTATATATATATATATATATATATAAAAATGGGGGGAGGGGAAACGGATGTTACTGAGAAAAAGTCAAGATACAGTGTGCTTAAATCATATCAAGAGATGCAATCCACACAAGTATTCTAAATAAAAAAAGCAGTGTTCACACTGCTATCCTCATAGCTCATCTCAGGGAGACCACCTACTTCAAAACTAACTTTTCAAATGAAAACCCAACCAATTTAACAGTCATTTTAAGCACTGAAGGGCTGGCCAACTTCTCTATTTATGATTTTTGCAGGCTACAATAAAACCAATACATCACCTACAATTTAAACATCACTGGAACTAAAGTTCTCCTGAACTAAAGAGTTAAAGGTAGATCTTGTGAAGAAAAATGAAAACAGAAGCTTTTATTTGCTATTCTGTAGTGCACGTTTCTCCTTTAATATATCTCTTAATTTCCAGGTTGGAAAAATAATAATAAATCGAAAGTGAGATCATCTACTGCATTTTAAGCTATGTAAATTCACTCTTATGCTTGTTCAGGTGATCTAAACCATAAGCTGGCTTTGCTTGTGGCTTCTCCTGCAAAACCTTGCTTGGCAATGAGGTCATGGTGATGTACTTTGAAAGCTCTTTGTTCACTCGGTATTGGGTGCATTAGGTTCTCATCTGTTGGCACACACCCCTGCTTACTTTGCTGGGAACCGTGTTTGTGCCACCAGGAAAAAAAAACACCCCCAAGCAATTTCCTTGAAGCAAAGCAATCCAAACCCATGCCTGTGATAAACAATTTTTCTGGAGGGATTTCACTTTGCACTTTAAAGCTGACTCATTTCAGAAACTAGCTTGTGAACCAGACTGAAATTAACCTTGACTCATTCAATCCTAAACTTGCCTCTGAGTGAAAAGAAAAATAATGCCAAAAGCAGGGGAAAGTGGAGGAGGGAAGGAAAAGAAAGAAGTTAAAAGAAGATGAGTTCCTGCAGCACCAGTGGCCACACTGAAGTCAACTCTCCCTCCAAGAGTGCGGCTTTGTGCTCCAGGAGTCACACAAATGCTCAAGTGTACAGGAATACCAGCTATCAGAAACATGTAAGAGAAAAAAATACATTCCTGATGGTACACTTAGTAGTTCATGAAAATACTGAATTCCAACACAAGGATTTCAAGAGTAAATTTCCACGAGCTTCCATCAGAGCACTCAGGTCTCCAGAGATCCTGTGAGGGAGGCTAAGAAGGATTCTACGCAGCTCTTTCCTGCAGCTTCAGCAACAGCGATGCCATTTTATCACTCGAGATCTGTTTTGATCTTGTCTTATTTATCTTGGCATCATTAGTTGTTCTTTTTTTTTTTGTTACAATGGCACAGGACCTAACCTTCCACATTCTTCAAAGGGGAGAAACACGCCATAAGCAAGAACAGTGAAGCAGCACACCCAGCTCCATATGGTGCCAACAGGCTGACTCCAATGGACATGGCCCAAGGACAGTTACACGCAATGTGCAAACAAACAGGCCAAGAGCAGCAAGTCAGCAGAGCAAAGCAAGGAAAGAGGAGGAGTGCCAGTGCCAAAGAGAGTCAATTCAAAGTAGGAATGAATCCACATGTGCATTCCTGCAATGCAGATACTTTTTCGTTACAGGGTACTCTCGAAGAGATCCATAGCTATGCCGGACACTCAAAAACAAAAGAGAGTGAAAAGGCTATATGTAAACAAAAATGGTTATTTTGTAAAACTAAGTAGCATGAAACAATTTGTCAAGGGTTATCATGCCTCAATACAGAAATGCTTCCAAGTCTGGACAGAGAAATAAGGAAAACCAGAGATGGGCAGTAAAACACAACAGTTGTCTGCTGTGATACTGGTACGCACGTGTCTCACATTGGTAGCTGACCTTACATTTAATTCAAATTCTTTAATTTAAACCATGCCATTGCTTGCTCAGAAACAGCTGGCGCTTCAATGTGCCAGCAGGAACTGCATCTGCATCACATACACACACAGTTATCACCGAGTCTGGATTTATTTCCCAATTTTGAAGAACTTCCCCTTTGCCAGGAATATAAAGAAATACACTAACATGAAAAAGTCAACCAGAGTCTCAACTCCAGCTGAGAAGACCAAACCACAAGCAGCACTTGCTCCCCCAGGATCTTTGCACCAGTATATTTATTTTGTTAAGTACTGAGTATAGGTTGCTTCTTCAGCTTTAAGTACAAGAGAAGTTCACATCCAGAGGTACTTTGCCGAAACAAAACAAGGAAGGTCATCACAACATGGAGGCAGAAAATTCAGCAAAATGGAAAGGGGAGAAATGAGAAAAGTAGTAAAAATCCCAAAGGATGAGTTTCCCACTACGTACCACATGCTTAACTGAAACAAATCAGGAAGAACAGCTGGGTTTTAAGGGATTTTCTTCAAGAAAGTCACAAATGCAACAACTTAAAAATATCTCCACAGAAATGTTTTACAAATGAAGTCAAGAGCAACCTTCCACAATCTGTTCCTTGCTCTTTTATGCCAAAAGACTTCCAGAACAAAAAGCCCAGCTCATATTTTAACCAGCATTCAAGGTTATTAGCGATGTCTCCGTTCTAGGAAATGGCCAAAACCGCATAATGCAGTTTGCTCATTTCAAGCATTTCAGTAACATTTCTTACTTCAGGCTTTTCTCTTCCTTCAATGTCATAAACCTGAGCTGCTCATTAACCAGTAACAAAAGCAAATAAAAACACTTCTGCAGAATTAGGCTGAAGATCAGGTTTAGTACCCTTTATAAGTTTACTTTTTAAGCTCAGAGATCATTCAATACAAAATCCACAATGGCACAAGCTAAACAAATACTAATGATCAGCTATGAAATAAAATAATCTAAAATTCATTTCCGGTGCTGCACGAACAATATTTCTCATTTCTTTAAAGCCAAAGACTTTTAGATAGTCACTTCTTCAGCAAAGTCAGTATGTTTAAGGTAAGGAACAACACACTGCTAACCCCAGGGAATGGGGCGGGAGCTGGGGAAAGAACTAGCTGAAGAACTACATCTCCGTGCTGAGTAATTGCTCCAATCTACACAATTCAACACCACCACCCTCTCAGTGGGAATACTTAATGCTGTACTGGAATCTGAACACAATCATGGTGGTGCTTTACACTTCACCCTGCACCAGTATGCAGCATTACCAAGGGAGAAGGAGGCACTGGGAGGGAGAGCAGCAGAAAGCCACCAGCACTGAGGCATCAGCCACTATCACCATGAAAGGCAGGGATCCATGGCAAAGTTCTGAAAGATACAGCTTGGACCCAAAAGATCATATTTTACAAAGCTTATCATAAACTTGTATTTGCTATTGACTTACTTTCATGTGGTTCATAAGAAACTATTCCTGAAGAAAGGCAATTTATAGTAGTAAGCTTATTTTATTCCTTATAAATGAAACCTGCTCAGAGAAGCAGCAGGGAAGATTATGAATTCAGAGTTTGTGGCTCAGAAAAAGAGCTTCATCACTGCCCTGCACATTAAGTAACTAAAATAAGAATTACAATACAGACTAATAAAACATCTATAATTCAAAACCATGACTGCTTTTCTTGTCAGATGGAAGCCATGATTCTGGGATCTTCAGTTCTCCCACTGAAACAACTGATTTAAAAAAACAAAAATGTGATAAAATACTAGAATCAGACTTTCCATATCCACAATTCTTAAATAAGGTAATAAAAACATTCCACTGACTGGGAAAAAATGAACCTATGTCATCTGATCTTTACCTTAAATGCCACAAATTTTACCAATTGAAAAGGACATTGTGCAAGATTCAAGGTCTTCTGAGGTTTGCTTTGATCATTCCAGGAAATATCTGGCACATTATTTTGATTACAGAACTCTCCAAAGATCATTTGTGAAAGAAGGACATAAAAGCTACCAGTCTCCTGTTAGCTCTCATTTTGTAAACCTTTTAGCAGAAGCAGATAACATTAACCAGGACCTATTGCTCCACCAAACTTATTCTTTGATAACTAGAAAATGCCTGTAACAGGCTTACATTTAGAATCTATTGTTGAAAAGAATTGCAAACGCACTTAATTATGGCCACTGAAGCCAACAGCAAGACCAACTACTAACAAGCTTTTGGTGAGAGAAAACAGGTAATAGTATTTGTTTGTAACAAGGTATCACTACATTTAATAACAGGGAATAATCTTTCAATGCCTGTAACACACAAGGTACCTTTGTTGTACAAACATGGACACTCGACAGTTGGCTTATTTGTCTGCATGTTTGTTTTGGCATCAAATTGCTCAAGTGTTGGGTTTTGTCTTATCCCCCTTCCCTCCCTTTTTTTTTATTCAGTTGAGCTTGTTTTATCCTTACTGTGTTTGATTTGAACTGCATTAACCACTACAAGCTGCTAGATTACTTTTGTGAGGCAAGCTTAAGAGTATAATTACCAAGAGAAGCAGCAGGGTTAGCACAACAGCATGCAGATGCACCTATTGAAGGATAAAAATAATTACTTGAGCACTAATATCAAAGTACTTCCGATAAGATTTTTTTTTTTTCTAATAACCTTTTGTCCTCTCTGCATTGTGCACACCAGCATGACATGCAAGGCTGTCATTAGGAACCAATCCCCACCAGCACACAGCTTTCTACATGACTGCTGGAATGCTATCAAGGCTCTCTACTGGTTTCTTAAAAATAAATGGGATCATTTCTATACCACCATTCATTTGGGATGAATGTTACTTTTCCTCATTTTACATGAAAAAAAAAGCTCTTTGCCGTGAAACTTTGCTCTGGGACCTATTACCATTAGCCAACGAATTAACCAAGCAGCAGCCTTTTGCAAGCCTTGTACTAAGGTTTTTTCCATAAGAATTTCCTGTTGGTCATGATCACTGAAATTCCACAGCTGCTTACAAATCTGGGAAGTACAGTCAAGCCACCGCCGATGCTTTAAACAGGCCCAGGGACACTGGTACAAATGATGTCATGCGTTGATGCATTTGCCAAATGAGCCCTCTTGCTGAGCAAAGATACAGCATTGACTGCAAAAGCCAGAAACACCATGCAGAAAATAAAACACCATGCAGATAAAACTCATCTGAGCTAATTATAAGATGAAGTACATTAAAGATGAAGACCTGCATTTCAGAAAGGGACTTGGGGGCTTCTTTCCCACCCCTCTTTAACTTGCATGGTGGAAGTTAAGGGTATTCAAAACACCCTGCACTCAGACATCATTCAACATAGTTGTACAAGTCATATCCGCCACAAATTAAGGTAGGATGGCTGACGTGTTCACCTGGCCTAGCCTGTCTGCTCCCACTTTACAGCACTCCCACATCAGGCCTGTGAACAGGCTTCTGAATCACCTCATGGTGTTACCACACCAGACTGCCTGAGTCAAAACAGCTCTCTTCCAACTCAACTCCTGCAGAATATGCATCAAGCCCCTAAACTGAGACAAAGCTCGTTCTTCCCTCACTGCAACCATCCAGTAGTCACTGCAAGGCTGGGAAACTTCAAAAGAGAAATCATTAAAACAGGTATAGCAAGAGGACACCACAGCTGAGACCCCTTCACTTCCACATCTTTCCATATCTGCTTTCTAGCAGGACCAGGGAAGTAATAACCCCTGGCCTCACCTCGAATCCTGTGCTCAGTTCTGGGCCCCTCACTACAAGAAAGACACAGAGGTGCTGGAGCAGGTCCAGAGAAGGGCAACGGAGCTGGTAAAGGGTCTGGAGCACAAGTGTGATGAGGAACACTCAACAAAACGGGGTGGGGGGGGTAAGTCTGGAGAAGAGGAGGCTCAGGGGGGCCCTTTACTGCTCTCTACAACTACATGAAAGGAGGACGGAACCAGGAGGTGGCTGGTCTTTTTTCCCAAGTAACAAGTGATAGGACAAGAGGTAATGGCCTCAAGCTGCATCAGGGAAGGTTTGGATTGGATATTAGGAAATAGTTCTTCACAGAGAGGGTTGTCAGGCATTGTAACAGGCTGCCCAGGCAAGCTGTGGAGTCACCATCCCGGGAAGTATTCAAAAACCTTGCAGATGAGGTCCTTCATGACATGGTTTAGTGGTGGACTTGGCAGTCCTGGGGTAATGGCTGGACTTGATGATCTTAAAGGTCTTTTCCAACCTAGTTTATTCTCCTTAATTTCTTCCCACCCAAGGTCTCCATATTTTTTCAAGACTACCTGAGCTGTTGAAAGAGGAGGATTTTTCTTGTGAGCTGAATTTTAGGGGGTTTTAACACATCTGCAGCTAAAACAGACTGACCTCTACAAGACTTATGTCTCAAGATTATGCTTTGCTTTTCAAAAGAAGCCCTAGCCTGATTTTGGTTGGTTTAAACAAAAAGGGACATAGCAAGACACTATTACTATTTCACAAGTGCAGTCAGATCCACTGAATCTGCACAGCACCTGTTTGCGAGGCTGAGTGTGGAATGTGTAGTATGTACTACTGACAACTTGGTTTTCTTAAGCCAAATGCAAATGAAGTTTGCAGAATAAGCTGGATAAAACAAAGCCCAAGTTCATCCATAATTCAGAACAAGTGACAAGGACAGATTCAACTTCATTTTACAAGGAGTTATTGCAGTAAAGAATCTTAAGCCAAACAAACTCAAAAGGACTATCTAGCAAAATATTTTCTTAAAGCTTTCTGCAACAGAATTTTATATTGCAGAATACACAAACTGACCTCAGTCTTCAGAAACTGTGTTCTTTCACATCCTTTTGGCAGTAACAGGCAAATGCTTTGACTAGTCCCTGATTTCTTTGTTACACCCAGCTGCCGTCCACGTAGAAGCTTTCTTTGCCTGATCCAATTTAGCCTTGCTTGTCTCAAGGAGGGGTTAAGAGTACCGCACTAGAAGGACCAAGTGGATCTCTTATCTCTCCTATAATCATAGACACTCCCTTTAAGCAGACATTTATTGCAGCGATGCTTAGTCCACACATTTACCCTAGATATCCTACCACATCAGAGCTTAGAAACACCTCCCAGCATGCCACAACAAACAATGCCTATAGAAAATAGGAGCTGCTGAACACCATCTAAAAGCTTGCTTGTATAATACCAACTTTCCCAGTCAAGCAAGTTCAGAGCATTAGAACACCACTAACTGCACGTTTTTGTGCCTGGCTAGTGGGGGCTAAGGCTAACTGGCAGGGAGGAGTACAGGCTAACAAAGCCATTCAGACAAACTAAGTGGAAAGAGTGGAGCATGCTGCTTCATAGTGGAAAGTTCACAGGAGGCTACCACGAGTCAGATCTTTCCCAGATCCCTGATTTTCCTTTTTATGTTCTTTTATTTTTCCCCAGAATATTTGATCTTCTACATTTTAACAATGATGAGTTCATGGGTTTTTTAGAAGCTTTAAGTTTAGAGGTTGGCTTTATATTCAGAGGTTGTAGGTTGCTTCTCCCAAGCAGCTCATGGCAAGAACAGGCACCACACAAACCTGCTTGCACAGTCCGCTCAGTCCCAACCCACAGTGAACTCACTATGCTGATCCTCTTCCCTGCAGAGCTGAGGCCTGACAACTGCCAAGTGAATAAACACAAACCAGTTAGAAATCAAACTCATTTGCACCTCGGATTTAACAGCGCATTTGAAAGCTGGTTTAAAGAAAGTGAAGGGCTAGACCATCTCTCTGTTATGACAGATGTGCTGAATGAAGACCTTCATGCACCCAGGCTCCACATCTTTCTTAAGCGGACACAAGATCAGCGCTATCTTCCCCTCTCCATGTAAAATAATAAACCGGATCAGTAAAAAGAACCAGAGAAACACACTTTTAGTACACTTGATCAAGGAAACCAGAAATTTTAAGTTCAAATTCCAGCTCCTGTCCTCATGAACTTTAGAGCCGTCAGAAAATTTTAATAAACACTGAGCAGCACCAACCCTCCCTTTGATTTTAGTCATGTTCCATGACCTACTTATACCTCTATCTAGAGACCAAAGACAATCTCTGTACAACAACGTATATGCATTACTGAGGATACCTTAAACTACTGCATTATCCTTTCTTATTTTGAAGCACTACAAGTGTAAATGTTAGATGCATTCTCACAATAAAAAGTGCAAAAAAGCATGACTAAAATAAAACTCTGACGAATGCTGCCTGAAATGTAGCTCCAAGCCGTCAAAAAATAAATTCCCATATTAAACAATATATTCCTGTGTTAAAAATATGCAAGAGGCTTCTTACGGAATCTTACGGTTAGGGTTCGAAAGGACCGTGAGATCATCTAGTTCCAATCCACTGGCACACCATCATCAGTTTTAATCAGATCCCACTACAAAACAGATCCTATTTCATTTTGCATAATTATTTTTTCCAAACAGCATTTGAACAGAAGGCAGTTCTGGTTTTCAATCTGGGAACAAGAGAGAAAAACATATTTTTCTACAATTCTTACAGAACAGAACAAAAGTCTGAATCCTTCACCAAAACCACAGTGCTGGGAAATGGAACTATTCACAACAGAATCTTCTTCCTTCAATTTGGCTAAAATAGATTTATGAAATTCTGCATAGCCTACTATAAGTGACTGAAGGAGAGAATGACCTTTGCTGTTCTTACTGCCTGGGCAAGTTCCACACACATCAGATACAAGAACAAAGGTTTTGACTTCTGTTCCACAGAGACCCCAATATCCACATTAGGACATGGGTCATAGAATCACAGAATAGTCAGGGTTGGAAAGGACCTTAAGATCATCCAAGTTCCAACCCCTCTGCCATGGGCAGAGATACCTCACACTAAACCATGTCACCCAAGGCTCCATCCAACCTGGCCTTGAACACTGCCAGGGATGGAGCATTAAAATTTTGCAGCAGTATGCTATATGTGGATAGCTTTCAAAACTAAAGCTATGATTTTCTTGCATGTTAAGAAATAAAAACATTAATTACCAGAGTTACAGAATTTTTGCTTGTGGTTTCTAAGGAACTGGCACAGGCCATTAGAAACTGCCACTATCATTTCCCATGGGATGTCCCATTTCATGTGGGTGGTCTTTTGAGAGCTGCTTTAAGATGGAGGTATGACCATAAGAAGTGAAATTATTTGATCAGTATTTACAGCTAAATAACTGTTCCGAAGACTGCAAAATTAGAACAACTCCTCCTCTTCCTGCTCAATCTGTTTAAGTTGTTATGTTGATTCCAAGCTGCCTCCCAAAACAGAAGTTAACACTTCTGATCACGGAAGTCAATCTCTAAAGCAACACCATTTACTTCTATTAATAGATCACCAATTCTTCCCCTAGAATCATACCTCCAAAAGTCTAAACATTTGTATCATTTTGAGAAAGTTAAACTAACCGAGCCTTTTAGTTAATGCACTCAAAGGTTCACCCCTGGCTCAGATCCAGCAGCAAGCACTGGCTAAGAAAAATTATGTTAACTCATGGATACCCAGGAGACCCAAGTAAAACCTCCTGCCAGCACTAGTGGCTGGATATGGTAAACAAAAGAGCAAAAAAATTTCCTAACTGAAAGACCTCTCTGTTTTGAAATTTAAAAAAAATTAAGCTTACAAAATTTGGAAAGTATTTTGAAAATACCAAACTTCCTAATTTGCAGATAAAATTGATAAAACATTTCTATTACAAGGTCAAAAAACCTCTAAAAACATCAACAACTAAGGACCAAACCAGATTTTGCCAATAACTACTATTTGTAAGATGTCCAACAGGAATCTGACTGAGATTGTAACTAATTACTTCAAGATCATCTAAGCTGGAAACTAAGAGCATATGTAATGACTGTTTTAAAGCATGTGTTTCAATTAAAAAGCAGCCATACAAAACCTACAGTACAACTGAATTCATGCTGATGCCAAAAATGCACAAAGAAATTGCATCTTTCAGCCAGACAGGGTTTTTTGTCTCTTTGTGGGTTGCTTTGGGTTTTGTTGCTTTGGGTTTGGTTGGGTTTTTTAATAATCTTCCTATATGGTATTTTTCTGTTATAACCAGAGCTAGTTTCACACTAGTCAGACATTCCTACCAACAGTGCCCTCCGAGCTAGGTCAGCCCTTTGGCTCCCTGCAGAAGAAACTAAGACCAGTGGTCCTTCACACATTTTTCAGTACACTGCGCTGTACCTACTCTCCTTTGAAAAGCTCTTACAGTTTGCCACTAACATCCAATGGGAGAACACTCCTCAAGGTCCTTTGCATCCCCAGGATTTTTTGAGATAAATTGTTAAAAATGAACCCTGCCCTCTCCTTGCTTACACTCCCAACAAAAACATGCAGACACCCCCAGTATTAACTGTTTCAGAGTCTTGAGAGCTTTTACTACCCATTGCACACCAGGTTTGTAACTGGAGACTAAACCTGGTCACTACATTGGCTACTATGCTGTCCTTTCCCTTCTTTCTGCGCTGTCATGGTTGGTATTTTATATCAACTTACACAGTACTCACACCCACTCCATCCTATAGCAAAATGCTTGATCCTGTTTCTAGCCTGATGGCTATGTTAGTTAGCCGATGGCTCCTAGCATGGGGTAGTTGTAAAGTAACATCTGCAGCCACAGAAGAGACTCCTGGATGCTGTCCAGATTTTTTATTAAGTGGATTTGATGTCTTGCAGGCTGAACTCCAGTCTTGTACCATTAAATGAGGCAAAAGGATAAAGAGACAGAGTCCCTCTATCCCATAGAGCACACAGCTTAAAAGATTAATTTTGTCTCACCCTAGATTTCAATTTTACTTTAATTTAAAAAATTTTTATCTGTAAACACAAATGTGTCTGGTGCAAAAGGCAGTTCTCCTTGGAAGCAGACAGGTGAATAAAAAGGGAGGCTAGGTTGGTTCCTGGAGCAAAATATGCTCTTAAACTTGCAAAGTGATGAGAGCCATCCACTCAAACAGAAAGACAGAATCTCAAACTTAACTGCAGCACCTCGCTGCGCCAAGTGAAGAACCGTGTTCTTACAGCGAAAGGCAAGAACATCCTACCAGAATAAGTGCTGCAGGATCTGCCACTAAATGAGGGTAAACAGGAAGAAAAATTTTATTTTCAAGCTTTTAGAAGGATATTACCGTAAAACAGAGAAGTTACTGTAAATGATTCAATTTCAGATTGGAGTTTCAATACATTTGCCTAATTAGGGCCAAAGAAGCCCAATTAATAAAATCCACTCTGTAAACTAACCAACAGGGGAACCAGAATCAATTTTTGCTGTGCAGAGTTCATAGAGAGCACTGAGGGGGAAAACCAGTTATGTGCAGAGTCATCAATGTGGACAATAGAAGTGTGTGGGCACACGAACTCCTTGGATTCTGCAAAATAAGACTTCTCACATATTTCAGCCTGTTTGACAGAAAATGCACTTTTCATCTCTGAAACAAAGGCGGCTCAAAAGTCGAAGCCTGCAGAATTTTAACGTATTTACTTCTGGGGCATTCAGTTGGAACATCAGCTTCAGCAGGGCCAGCACTGCATACACGTGTGCATGCCCTTGCTATGGCAGCACGAGCGCTTCCCAACGATGGGCAGACCACAGAGGAACGCTCAGGAAAATGAAGGTCACCAGGCTCTTGCAGCAAAGAGCAAATCTCCTGAATGAGTGCATTCACAGGAGAGCTCAGCACAGCTTTATTTATTCACTTCATGCTTTAAGTCATGCTCTCCTTAACTTTTCCAGTTTCTGAGCATAGACAAGAGCTCACACAAAACACTTATCTCAGCTTGATCTGTTAATTTAACCTTGGCTCTTGGGCTTTGACAGATGAGCACTGGCATATCTAGCTCTTGCCGTTTAACACATTCCCCGGTGCAGTACCGATGCCTTCTCAACTGCTTTACTTTCCCCAAAGCCGTCCTCTGGGGGAACTGCAACTTCTGTCACAGTTGGAGACTGGACCTGACCTGGACCAAGGTGATCTACCAGGCTAAATTCTCTAACCCCCTTCATTGTGGGAGAGCTCTTATTTCTCACTGCTCTGGCTAAAAAGCTACCGCTCCATTTTAACATATGCAGAGTTTGGGTTGGTTTGTTCTGCAGCCAAACAAGCAACATAGTACCAAATGAGGTGTGAATTCACTCCTTCATTTCCATACAGTTGATGTTCAAAGATGCTCTGGGTCACTGAAACCCTCAAACTTCAAAGCCAATGAAAATTAGTGTTTTGGAGAGAATTATGAAGTCAAAGTGTAAACCAGAGCCAGACATTTGGCTCTTGTAATGTCACCTCACATTGCTGGAACAATGCAAAGAAACCTTTAGGTTCCCCACAATCGGCAAGACAGTATTCCCTCTGGCAGCTGCAGCTTCCATTCATACACAGTTAGCACAACAGCCTCTACATGCACCCTGCCTTCACAATGTCCAGCCTCTGAGCTGCAAAACCCTTCCATAAAAACATGCAGCAAATCCCAAGTGTCCAAGCCATGTCCAATGTGTGTGTGGTCTGCTCCCAGCAGGCACACACCACCAGCTTTCCCTGAGGCAAGCACACCAACGGGTGCAGCCCTTACTCCCAAGGGGCTGACAGCCCTCCACCATCCCACAGATGAAGCATCATCACAATGGCAGAACACAGCAGAGCAGATGTGGGGGCCAAGAGGGTTCAAGTGTAGACTAGCTCTTGCATTGGACACTTCCTGCTTCACCTAACATGAATTCACCTCTTCAACTCAGAACTATTTGAAGACAGATGCAGGCTCCCTCTTTTCCTCAGCCATACAACCCCTTCCCTGCTTTTCCCTCTCCTAAGGAATGGTTAGGAGTCATGCGCACCAAGGGATCTTAAGAGCTGGAATACCCAAAGGGAGAGGAAAAAAGTTCTAACAATCCAAACAAAGGTGTCCATAAGGCAAACCTGACATGTGGCCAGCTTCATCACATAAACAACAGTGCCAGAGATAAAACAAGTACCTGCGTTTTTCTTCTCGCTTTGAAGCATTTGATTTCTGTACAATCCTGGTCTTCAGGAATCAACAAACCAGACCTACTGGTAATTCTGAAACAGGCAGTGGAAATTTGCTTCCCTCAAGACAGTCAGAGTCAAGAGTTCAGTCTGCCTCTGACTAAACCTTCCAGTTTAGAATCAAACATTTCAAATGTCTCATGAGCTACCCGATCTCTTTTTACACTGTAAGTCACAGGACAGATGCCCTGGAACAACAAACACACTGTATAGAATACTCAGCTTTTTTCTTTTCTTTTTTTTTTAGGGTAGGAAATAAAGTGTTACTTCTTCCCCATATTCACGTTCTTTCTTCTACAAGCTTTATGTTTTGGGGCCGGTTTTGTGAACATGATATGAAAGAAAAAGTTATCACCCGAAGTCCAAGCCAAAAATGAATCACAAAATGAATTCTGCAGCAGTGTAGAAACAAACAAAAAAAATGATTAAAAATAAAAAATAAAAAAAAAGGATCAGCATCTCTAATCCAGCCACTGCATGTATATATTGAAGTCAACAAGCTTAAGCAGAATATTCCAACAGCTCTGATTATACTGCAGCAACGATAAGCCTATATCCTGCTGTGCAGTCACAGCTTTGTTGAAGTTGTAACCAAGCTCCACCCTACCACCTTTATTCCCAAAGGTCTTCACAGAGCTTAACAAGTTCTCCTTCTTCAAGTAGTGCTGTAGTTTCTACATCAGCACCTCTTTAAAAGCACTCTGGTTTCAGCTGTCAGACAGACTGTCACAACCATTTGCAAGTGAATCTGACACAAACAGCTTATGTCCCCTAAACTTTTCTGCACTGGAGTAATCAACATGTAGGCTTTCAAGTGCAATTACATGCTTCAGGCATCCATCACCTCTCCTGAAGACAACCTTGGTCCTTATGGTTACTGTCATTTCCTAATACCACCACCACTGGATAAAATACTTTAGAAACATCAATCCAGAAAGGATGTACTTAGAGCCTAGTACAAATTACTTCCTTACCCTCAATTGGGCATTTATGCATTACACATACTCTTAATTACACATCACTCAGAGGAAAATAAACAGAAAAGAAACAAAAACCCCTCCCAACAACAAAAAGCTCACTTAAGCCTCTCCATCAGTAACTGTAGATCAGTGATCATGTGGTCACCTCCCCTCCAGAATTTTCCCATTTTCCTCATGCACTCTGCTCCACGGGTCCTGCTCTACCTCAAATACAGTGTTTTGCAACAGCTTACTCTCTGACCCCATACGGCCAAATACGCTTGTAAATGACCCCATCATTAACATGATTCATAATGAGGAAGGAGGAAGGGGCATTTTTTTATGTTTGTAGGGGATAACTTGCAATTTGTCCCCCAGTTATGCAGGGTCTTGCCACCATAAATCTACACTCACACAATACCTATCAGTACAGAGAGGCTTTCTCGCACCTTCTCCACAATTTCTCTGTATTCCAAATTTCAGAGATATAAAATGGGGATCATTTTCCTCTATCACACAGCAGTCTCATAAGACTGGATTAATAACTGAGCTGCGCAGCTGCAGAATTTTTGTGCAGAGAAATTGTCAGCACTTGATATTTATTTCTGAACCGTAAAGCGTTGTCTTAGTTGCTTTATGCCAGTACCACTGAACAGAGAGCTGCTAGCTTCTGGCCTTTAACAGAAGACATAAATCCTACTTACAAGCAACTGTGGACATAAAACTGTAGGAAAGTTGACAGAAGATGATTTGTGCACACAAATTAGTGACTGATAGACAAGATGACTTGTCCACACAGTTACAAGGAAAGTTGAAAGAAAGCCGAGTGTGGAACCAGGATTTTCTGACTCCCGTTGATTCTATAACTAGACCGCACTCTAGTAGAACAAGAAGCAAAAAGGACTTTATATCCCACTCCAAATCAAAAATGCCTACATAGCTGCACAGAACTTACCAAGTGTGCTCTGAACAAATGAAGATGCTAAAGTGACTAATACAGAATTCTTTATATAAGGAACAAAACTAACTTTTCTCTACTGTTACTAACTGAAAACCTATAGCTTCACAAGCTTTTCTATTTTCAGTACTCAAAAAACTACTCTGCAGCTTCTGGCTACATCTGGATACCAAGAGAGGAACAGAAAACACCATGATTTCTTTGCTGTGACTGAGAACTCACCTGGGGATAGAAAAAAATTTAAACTCCCAGAGTCACACATGTACAAAATCAACTTCCCAGATTCAAATAGAGAAATCATGCTTTGATACCATAATTGGGTCAAAAAGCCTAAATTGTAAATAAGTTCTTATCCTTCTATAACTATGTATAAACACACCAAACAGCAAAAGCATATAAGTACTCTTTCTGTGTATGCTGCATTATTTATAAAATCATCATAGAAGAGTTTGGGTTGGAAAGGACCTTAAGATCATCCCGCTCCAACCCCCCCGCCACAGGTAGGGACACCTTCTGCTAGACCAGGTAGCTCCAAGTCCCACCCAGCCTGGCCTTGAACATTGCCAGCGATGAGGCAGTCACAGCTTCTCTGGGCACCCTGTGCCAGGGCCTCATCCCCTCATTGCAAAGAATTTCTTCCCAATGTCTAATACAGATCTACCCACTTTCAGGTTAAAGCCATTTCCCCTTGTCCTATCACGACATGTCCTTGTAAAAAAATCCCCCTCTGGACTTCTTGTTGGCCTCTTTAGGTACTGGAAGGCCATAGTAAGGTCTCTCGAAAGCCTTCCTTTCTCCAGGCTGAACAAGCCAAACTCCCTCCATAGGAGACATGCTCCAACTCTTTGATCATCTTGTAGCCTCCTCTGGACTTATTCCAAGAGATCCAGATCCTGTTTCTGTTGGGGACCCCAACATTTCAAAGGTTTTCCTACCCTTTCCACATGAACCACCCAGCCACCAGCAAGACACCAACATGAAAATATTAAATAGAAAGTATCACTTACACAGCTACAGTGAGGAAAATACAACATGATGACAATATAAGGATGCAACAGGGTGAAAAGAGCAGGACATCAGTTTGAGTGAAATTACACTGAGGAAAGCCAGACACACACTACAGCTCTATTTACAAAGCTATAAATCTTCCTTTACATTCAAAATGTTACAAAAGAACCCCTTTCAGAAGCACTCGGAGTTGTTTTTAGCATTGTATGATATTAATAGCTAGACTTTTTCCATCTGTGTCTTAAAGGCAGAAACATTTAAATAATGCAGGTTGTTTTCATTCAGCACAAAAAGAATCCTTGGAACACTTTAAATTTAGATTTCTCTTTTAACAATATGATTGTTACTATCACAGTCAAAGAGAGGCGACATCATAATTAGCATTCACCAAGAGAAGATGTAACCTCCCTTCTAAAATAGTTTCTGAAAGAATTGTGACTATTATGGATTAGCAAAGTGAAACATTTATATCTGTGTTGGAGTAAAACCTAATTTCAGTTTTATTCCCATCAGTGCTGGCTGAGCAGATGGTACCAAAGCCAGCACCTCTCCTGCCCTGTAACCTCTAACTGCTGGGTGTAAGGCTCAGACTTAGAATGTGAGTAACGATGGACTACTCCCTTAACACAACCAGAGGCACAACAACACATTTCAGTAACCAAGGGTTGCTCAGGGCAGGTTTTGTGACAACCGAACTACTTCAGTTTGGGAAGGTACTCCAAACCAGAACAGTTGTTTTGGTACATTCAAAAATACATATGCATTTTATTTTGCTACTGAAGTGTTTAAACTGTATGTGCAGCTATTGCCATGAAAATGTCCCTAGATAATGTACTTCTGCACTGCTGCCTCCTGCCTGTAAGGGAAGAATGAGTGCTGTATGACTTGGATTGTAAAGGCACAGTAAACCAGTGGGGCTGCTGCACATAGATGAGGTTCAAGTATATATATGTGCATATTGCTTGTTCAGCAAAATCAAGTCTGAAAGCTCAATGTGACACAGAAAGTTCCCATTTTAGAGTGAGCATATTGTGTCATAAGAATTCTACATGGCCTGAGTCAGCAAACATCTGCCTGAATGAAACAAAAATCTGATTACAGCTGAAAGGAAATGTATTCAACATGAGAATAAAGGCCTGGGGTTTACTACAATGTTGAGTTTTTCAGTAACATGAAATACTGCACCATTTCAAAGCTACGTAGTTTGATGGCTCAAGGTGGTAATGAAAGTGAAAATCCTGGCCCTGCTCAGCCCACATGCTCCACAACACACGTGGGAGTCACCCAGAGTAACCAAGGGTAGACAAGATTTGTCACTCTCAAACAACAGCCACACTTTCTGCTATTCATAATCAGCATCCAAGCTTTCCCTCCTCTTAAGATGGTTCAATAACATACATTGCTTTTACTATGTATAGATAGAATCACAGAATCAGCTAGGTTAGAACAGATCTTTAAGATCATCAAGTCCAACCTTCACTCCAGGACTGCCAAGTCCACCATTAAACCATGTCTCTAAGACCTTCTTACAAAGACCTTCTCCAAATGATGTACATATTTTACTGCATGAAACTGGGCCCAAGCTCCTGTTTTCCCCTATTCTGAGGGCACTCCATCCAGAGGTTGAAGGAGCTTTGATGTAAACCTTGGGACATGTTGCATCTTGAACTATGTATCTGTATAGGCTGTGCACAGGTGCACAGACTTCTCTATCACGTGTTACCAGCTTGCAGAAATATCTCTCTACTGCTTTTAACTTCTCCTTTGCTGCAAGGGATGTTCAGTACAAGAAGAAGTTAAGATCCCAACTCTAAAACCCATGCTAACCAAAGAGATGACATCAGCAGAAATACAGGAAGGCTCCATGACTGTTCTCTGCAATAATTATTTTTACTTTCCACATGGGTTGCTCATATTGCTCATACACTGGTTTTGTATTTCCAAACTGAGCAGGATCTGCCTTGGACAGACACCCTGCACAAGCAGGCCAGGAGACACTCAAACAGGGAGAATAACCTCACGTTCTGCTCCTCACACCCTCTATCCCCCATCAGCTCATCTCACAGTCCATCCCACCCCATTCCTGCGCAATGCTAAAATGCAACAAGCAAATATTGCACCTAAAAAGCGCGAGGCCGACCATTTTTAAAGCCTGCAAAGAACAAACTAACCCTGTAGAAGAAGGCCAGAGGCAAAACCCATGGAGTCTTCTCCAAGCCCACCTATGGCACAACACAGAAGGCAGAGGAGGACAGGAAACCCACTCTGTGAGGCTAATGAGGTAGCAGGTTTCTGCTTCTCTGGGCCTTAATGGGGTTTTGTCAATCATAAGAGCTACTGACAGTTCTCACAATGAGGTGGACACAAACAAGTTAAGGTAAATTGCAGTCTTCTTATAGTCAATAGTACCTCAAGATTATTTTCTTTACAATTACAGTTTGCTGACTTCATCCTTAATTGCAAAGCAAGCAAGCACCCTGCTTCTAACAGCTGTTGCTAAAAGAGGAAGTATTTCTCCCCCTGCAATACACATACTACTTCCCTCAGAATAAAAATTGGCTGAAATAAATTTATTTACTGAAGTCAGCATTTTTTTTCCCTCTAGGAGGAAGCAGACTGTGCATTGTAAATATTTTATTAGGGTTCACTCCAGACAACAAGAGTGAATCTATAGGCAAACAAATTCCATATTCCTGTTTCCTAGTTCAGAAATAGAAAAGGAGACAAGGGACTGTGCTATCACCTGCAGTGGTACTAAATCACATTAGCCACACTGCCAGCAGTACTGAAGTTAGCGACGATGGGGAAGATGAACACCAAGCTTCAGGACCAGGTAACTCACAAACTGAAAGCACAGGTAACAATCCTGGTTTTGCTGCCATTGTCCCCTGCAATGCAGCTTCTCCTGAAGCAGCTAGAGCAGGAGACGGCTACAGCAGCAGATGGGGAACTGAGAAATGGAGAAATGTATCTAGCAGCTCCTGCTCCAAAAATACACTGGCACAAAGGGCTGAGTGCAAGCACAAACTGCAACTAACCCGTAGTTCCAACCAGAGGGAAAGAGAATGGGCTGCCAACAGCTTTCGCCCTTGCAGATTCTCCAGTGTCTAATAACAGGCAGAGATACTGGATTTTCACCTGCAGACATGGGGTCTGAGCAAGATTCTTCTCTTCTATCCAGTGGCCCCTTGTCACAAAACCCTTGAAAATAAGAGCTGGAGGTTTCCATCCCCATAAGCTTTGGCTGAAATTGTTCACTGACACATCACACAAGAACTTTTTCCCTATGAAGCAAAGCTAAAAATAAGGGAAAAGCCTAAGGTTCAAAAACACAGAAGTTAACTCCTGACAGCACAGCCCCATCAACCACAAGTTTCACGTGCCCAGAGAAAAGGGCTGTCACAGCTTTCTAGAACAGTGACTTCACTGCTGGTATGGAGGTACAATATACTTTGGCAAAGCAGAGGGGCATAGTAGGCTGCCACAGCCCCACAGGTAGCAGATGACATGTCACAGGCAAACCCCTCACACCATACTTTACCAAGTATCACCATGTTCTGGCACTGCCCTGTTGTGCAGCTGCTAGCTTTCAGCTGGTATAGGACTTACCCCAGAAAACAGCTAATTTTCTGAAGACAAGGAAAAGAAAGTTGCCTTTCCTAGGGGTAGGAAAGAAGAGTTGCCTTCCCTCCATTCCACTGTGCAGTCTGACAGTCATGGACTAAAGGAGGCACCATGTCTCAAGCATTAGGTGTTTATAATTATAGCAGTATGAGGGATCACACACACTCTCAAGCCTCTGTCAAAAAAATCCCATTATTACATCAACCACTAGAAGAATTCAAAGTGTTCAGATAACTCCTGGTCATCTTTCAGTTTAAAATGAAAACAACCTCAAATCCCATTTTCTACATGAAAGAGGAATCCATGGGAAAGAAAATAATCCCCTTACTGTTTTAAGATTGACTATGTATTCTGAAAGGGTATAGACACCAGAGCTCAGAGCAGCCATCTAAAGGGAAAGTAAACAATTTCAGCAGGAAAACAGAAAACCAAAACCAAAGCCAACAACCCAAAATTCCCTTTTCTACATGCACAAATCCACCTCAAAATGGGATGAAAACACCACTGTATTTTAAAAAAAGATCTTTTAAAAAGTGTTAACAGGAATCATCCCAAATATGCCTCAAAACCAAGTAATGCTGCTAGATTCTTCTGCTTTCTGTGTACGAGAGGAAGTGGTGAAATATGGGTAAGGGCTTTCCCATTCTTAAAGTTTTCTTAGATGTTCAAGACAAAGGAATGCAAGCAGAAGCTTTATGAATACTCACTAGCTCAACTTAAGAGACACTTATTCCAAGTACTCTATCCGGTTAAGATCTGCACTTGAAGAGAAAATGGAGTTTAAAAATCTAGTTCTCCTGAACTTTTTCAGGGCTTTATACAACTATTGCACACTTTACCTACAGGAAGAGACAAACTACTAAATCAGCTTTCCAAGAGATGGTAGGTACAACTAGAAGAAAAATACAGCCAAGTAGTTAAGAACAGCCAGACAGATTCATGTACCTGCCACATGGCCAGAGCTGTGACTCCAGAGCTATAATCATGTCAGTTGCTGTCAAGGTTAAATCTTCTGCTAAAAAGCCACAGATAAATCAGCAACAGGTTGGTTGGGAAACTTACAGGAGAGATCTTTTCTGGAAACGAGAATTAAGCTGTTTTGACAGCTCTTTTCTATCTCCTGCTATGTACTGCCATAAACAAAACGATTTAGAATTTACTTAATGAGCAGTCACTGAAAGTCAAGGAAGTTCACAGTGCATGCTGAGTGGCAGCGTACAATGTGCTGCCAACTGTATTCAATAGTCCAGATTCTCCAATTACTTCATCTAATATGGTTTTTGATATTAACAGTACTGGCTATGCAAACACTCTTCCCAAGCACAGCTGGGAGGGGACAGTCAGTTTATGACACTGGCTTTAAAAGCACAGGCATCAGTGCATTAGTCTTAGGCCTGAAGAAAGCTCAAGACAGCCATCATCTTATGGCATCAAGCAACAACATATGCAATAGAAAACTGAGAGTGGACTTAGGAAATGTCTTCGGTCTGCCTAGCCTACACAAAAGGTGATGGGGCTTATCCCAATAGGTGGAGATGAATACATGCTCCCAGCAAAGCTGCACACACATCAAAACCCACATCTCTGATCACTACAGCTAGAGCCACCCATTCAGCAGCCTTACAGCTCTGACCCATCAGACAGCAAGGAGCAAGAAAGAAAACATTACTTACTGGGTAAAGGAAGAAGAGAGTGACTGGTCATTACAGGTGCTTGTGAAGATGACACCAAGGAAATGAGAGCTAGTAACATGGGCCTTGGTAATATGAGACTCGAAACTGATGTGATATGATAGAGTCTTAAAATGCCTCTGATTGTTTTAATGCAGTTGTTCCCAGAACTAGAAATTAATTCGCTCTTGCGTTGTTTGGTCAGCACTGCAGCCATTTTTGAAAACATATTAGAAAAGAAAGATCAGATCTGTTAGCTTGCTGTTAGACTCTGTTACAGCAGCTCACTCAAAACAAAAACCCACAGCATGACTGCAGGAGACTGTGTACATGAAATAAAACCTGAAACCAGTTTGTGCTAAAATAATTAGGCTGAGAAAGTTGGGGCTGTTCAGCCTGGAGAAGAGAAGGCTGCAGAGACCTCCGAGCAGCCTTCCAGTATCTGAAGGGGGCCTATAAGGGTGCTGGGGAGGGACTCTTCTTTAGGGACTGCAGTGACAGTACAAGGGGTAACGGGTTAAAACTTAAACAGGGGAAGTTTAGATTGGATATAAGGAAAAAGTTTTTTACTGTAAGGGTGGTGAGGCAGTGGAATGCGTTGCCCAAGGAAGTTGTGAATGCTGCATCCCTGGCAGCGTTCAAGGCCAGGTTGGACAGAGCCTTGGGTGACATGGTTTAGTGTGAGGTGTCCCTGCCCATG
>WYDI02032704.1:0-23222 GCA_009867235.2 Psittacus erithacus | reverse complement strand
CTGAGCTAAGAAACTAAGTAACAATGCAAGAACAATGGCAGCCTGAAAGCTTTACACCAATCAGCAGCTTGTAACTATGGGCGTTTAAGCTAGAAGCAGCACTGATCATATATAAATGACCCGGTGTAACTACAATAAAATGACACGTTGCTTGCATCAAGCTGAGTCCCGTCTCCCAATCGCGGCAGGGCATGTTTGGATAAGATGAGGGGGAATGGCTTTAAACTGAAAAAGGGTAGATTTAGATTAGATATTAGGAAGAAATTCTTTACTGTGAGAATGATGAGATACTGGAATAGGTTGCCCAAAGAACTTTTGGGTGCCCCATCCCTGGTAGTTTCAAGGCTAGGTTGGATGGGGCTTTGGTCTGATGGAAGGTGTCCCTGCCCATGGCAGGGGGGTTGAAACTAGATGAGTATTAAAGCCCCTTTCAAATCAAACCATTCCATCATTCTGTGATTCTATTTATTGTTATTTCTGTCCACAGCAGGAACAAAATATCCTCAAGCACGTCTCAGTGAAGTTTCCTTGCGATATTTCAAAATACTGGGGATCTACATGCACTGTGTTTTAAAAATAAGTGAAATACTTGTATATAGTTAACTTTTCTTCCAAATTAATCCTGGGAGTGAAGAATTATAGGGAAAAGTCAGAAATCTGCCCTTCTGACATTATTTATTTTGTTGTTCTCTCCAGCTCATACGGGTTCTCAAGCAATGTCTTTTGCAGGAAAGAACAATCCTGGTTGTTTGGGGTTTTTTCTGGTTTTTTGTTTGTTTGGTTGTTTCGGCTTGGTTTGGTTTGGTTTTTTGGTTTTGGGTTTTTTTTTTGTTTATTCTGTATTGTCAGACTCATATTCTAACACTCTAAAATCACTTCCCTGCCCCCAAACACATATTCACGTGTATTGCCATCAGACCTCTCTATCCATGAGCTGTTCCTGCCCAAATTTGAAGCAGGATGAGCTGCTGCTTGTATTTTTATATAGCAGAAAGTTACATCTAATCAGCATGCCTAATTGGCATTAACTACTTAGCAGACCCCTCTGGCAAAGTATTCTAGCCTGTGTGGACCTGTGAACAGTATGTAATATTTGATGCTCATGAAAGGCTATATTTTCTAATTTTCTTTGCCTGTGGTTGGTTGTCTGGCTTTCTTTGAGAAACAGCCTTGTGTGCTGAGCTGGTAATTAGTCTGAGACACAACGGGTAATTACTCAGTTGTCTTAAGGAGGACAACTGGGTAAGTTAGTGTCCAGAGCAAATTGGAAGAGGTTTGTGCTTAAGAACAGATTTCAGGTTATTATGCTGGATAAATACTCTTCCCTTGACAAAATTTCTGTCAAGTTACAATAAACACAAAAATCAACAAAACAAACAAAACAACTAACCAAACAAAACCTACCCCCCCAAAAAAAAAAACTAAGAACGTTGCATTTTTAATAGGTCAGACACTCATCTGTGGCGTGTTCACCATGACTGGACACTAGATGCCCAACAAAGCTGCTTTACCAGTCATCAAGGGGACAGGGAAGAAAAAATATAATGTGAGAGTCCTGGGTCAAGATAAGGACAGGGAGAGATCGTTCACTGGTCACCGTCATGGGCAAAACAGACCTGACTTGGGGAAATAAATTTAATTTATGACCAATCATTCAGAGTATGATAATGAGGAATAACAACTAAATCTTAGAACATCTTTACTCCACCTCTCTCTTCTTCCTGGGCTCAACTTTGCTTGCAATTTTCTCTACATCCTCCCCCACAGTGATGAAGGGGGATGGGGAATGGGTGTTGTGCTGAGTTTATTGCGCATTATCTCTGTCACTCCTTCCTCCTCACATGGAAGATGCCTCTCACTTTTTTCCTGCTCCAGTGTATGCTCCCTCTCCACAGCAGACAGTCTTCACAAACGTCTCCAACACAAGCCCTTTCCATGGGCTGCAGTTCCTCCTGAACTGCTCCAGTGTGAGTCCCTTCCATAGGGAGCATCTTTCAGGAACAGACTGCTCCAGCATGGATTCCTTTTGTGGGGTGCAACCTTTCAGGAACAGACTGTTCCAGTGTAGGTCACCCGCAGCTCACAAGTCCTGCAGCAGACCTGCTCCAGTGTGGGTCCTCTTTCCACAGAGACACAGGTCCTGCCAGGAGCCTGCTTCAGACCAGGCTTCCCATGGGGTCACAGCCTCCTTTGGGCATCCCCCTGCTCCAGCATGGGGTCCTTCATGGGATGCAAGTGGATATCTGCTTCACTGTGGACCTCCACTGGCTGCAAGGGCACAGCCTACCTCACCATGGGCTGCACATCTGGCTGCTGGGGCATCTCGGCTTTGATGTCTGGGGCACCTCCTCTCTTCTGCACTGACCTGTGTGTCTGAAGACCTGTTTCTCTCACATCTTCTCACTCTTCTTTCTGGCAGTAGTTGCTCTTGTGCAGTAACATTTTCCCCCTTTTAAATACATTATCCCATCACTGATGGGCTTGGCCTTGGATAGTGGTGGGTCCATCTTGGAGCTAGCTGTCAGTGGCTCTATCAGACATGGGGGAAGCCTCCAGCAGCTTCTCACAGAAGCCATCCCTGTAGCTCCTCTGCTACCAAAACCTGGCCTCGCAAACCCCATACATCATCCTACATGTGATGTTGATAAACTATTCCTATAGCTATGTAAGCAAAAGTGCACTTCTAAGAAATACAAAGTGCATCTACCTCAATGTTTTCATGAAAATTAAGTTTCCATTTGAAATGAATGCCCAAATTGCTCTTCCTTGTAACACGGTGGAGCATTCTTAGATCATGCAGACTGGATGTGTTTCAGATTAAACTAAATTGTAAGATGAACTACATAATTGTGCTTAATGCCTTCCAACTACTAAGCAGGCATTCAACCTACAAGACCAGACTAGAGATGCTGAGAAATAAAAACCTTATAAATGTACATACTGCGAACATCAGGTCCTCAGCACCATTTCCTTTGCTGCACATATCTACTTGTGTATGTAAGAGCAAATAGTGTTGTATACATAACATCAGATGTTCTTAATTTGTTTCTAGTTCATAATTGTCCTCTAGAGTAATCTTTGATTTCTACTGAGAGTACATGTTACATAAGGAGATATTTGTTAGCATGCTATAATAATCCTTTATAGATATTCCCATTGGTTATTATTCTTCTACATTTTGCAAA
Organism: Psittacus erithacus; assembly: GCA_009867235.2. NCBI lineage: Eukaryota > Metazoa > Chordata > Aves > Psittaciformes > Psittacidae > Psittacus > Psittacus erithacus. Next base: position 20,037 of record WYDI02032704.1, on the reverse strand, counting down.
GTTTTATCTCTCCACACTGTAATTTTTATCACCAAGTTTTTTAATGATTTTAATTATGCATTAGTGTATTGTTACATTAATATGGTGTTTCCAAATATACTGATGATGTCTATATCCAGACATATGGATATATACATATCGATACATATGTCTGCATATAGCAGACATACCAAGACATATCGTAGAAGACTTTCAAGCTCATTTGCACTTTTTAGCAAGAACATCCTGCAAGCAACAGAAGCACAAAGTAGAAACAGGATGGCAGAAGCTGTTTTCAGTAGTTGAGCCCTAAGATACTATTTTTTTAATGGTAAGTTTAGAAACAGAAAATATATTCTGTAACCTAGAATACATTTTTTTTAACCGTTTAATAGTGTGTTTGCAAGAACACACTACTAAATTTTATTAGATGGTTACTTTTTACATTACCAGCAGGAGATCTTTAGGAAAAATTATAATAAAAACATGTTTCTCCAATAAGCAGCATAATCAAATGCATCACTAGTTTTGATTGCACTGATAGCTTGTAGGAAGAGAAGTCCCTTTAGGGAGATGTGCTTTGAGTTCATAAGGAATAGGAAAGACTGTTTTACAGGGCATTAAAACCATGGGAGCCATTAGGTTTGTATAATAAAAATCTTGTAAACACTGATAGTTTTATGGTTAGTATTTCCAACAGCTGTTTTGTATAAGAATCTGTGGATGCTTTAAGTCATAACACATTTCAAAAGGACTATATTAGCTATTTATTAACCCAGACTATATTTTCTCTCCCCTGACTTAGACAACCATGAATAGTGTTCCGATTTCAGTCAATCGTAATAAGTTATTTTCTATTTTGTGCAATAAGGAACAATTTTGGAGGGTCCATTGAGTCTAGAACATGCATATTCTTTTCTAGCAAGGAGACAGAAACAAAGAGCTCTTCTGGGAGAAGCAGAATGTGACAAAATGAAAGAACAGAAAAAAATTCAGCACCACCTGAAAAAAAAGCAAATATACTTGATCCTCACGACCGTGGGACAGATTAAATGCAGATGGATACAGTCAAAATAAATTATGCCACAGATGTGCTCAAAGTGTCTTACTGTCCATCTGCAAGTATTCCTATAAATCTATGGACTTAAGTTGAAGAACAGCATTCATTTTATCTGAAAACAGTTACCTGATTTGGTTAGAAGGTCAAGGCTGCTCACAAGTATCTTTTGTGTGATATTCATAGATTTGAGGGTTTAAATGGCATCAGAGAGGTGGGACAATTCTATGGAGAGAAGACAGAAATTTATGAAAAAATTTGGAATAGAAATCTACCTTAATGGATTTATTTAATCCAGTCCAGGGTAAAACTCCACAGAGGGACTGCAAGGACATGGCTGTAGAAATATTTGCATTTTCGTATTTTTTAACAATGATTGAGAGTTTTGAGAGTTTTAAGAGTTTTATTATTTTTTTCCATGCACCGATATAAAGACATTTAAAAGTAAAGCCATTAAAGAAGAAGAAAAACCCTCCCTGTTCTTCAATAAGACAAATGATCATTAATTACATGGAGCACAAGGGACTAATGTTTCTCTTTAGAGAAGAACTGCAATTTAAGCCCATTAGCCAATGAATGTATTTGAGTTCTGTAGTCATATTTTCTTTCCTAACTTTACCCAGGATAAACATTCGTTTAGTTTAATTTTTTTTACCATTCCAACTGGACCTTCCTTGGTCCTTGTGCCTTGACTAGGTACAAATGAACAATCTCATCTCTCTCTACTATGTGCAACATTATGCACATAAACAAACAAAAAAGCAAAATAAAAAAACCAACCAACCAAAAACCAAAGAGAAAAGAGAGGGTTTTGTGTATTGACCAGGAAGTTCTCCAAGGGAAAAATAAATCGAAGTGCTGAGGATACTTAATGAAAAGCATTTGTAAAACTTCTGTCTAAGCTCTAGCAGTTAATCCTGCTAGTGTCTGCTCAATTTCTAAAGCTGGTGCAAGCCAAGTCCTGATGCGCCAAGTTTCTCCTCTTCCTTTTTTTGTTTCTTTTATCAGTCACCATACTAATAAGAAGTTTTCTCTTCCTGCTCTTTGAGAAAATCCATAGAAACAAACAAGCAAAAGTGAATGAAGCTCCTACACCAAAGTTTATGAGAAAGCACAGAAAGAGAGAGTTGCATCGAAATATTTCAAAGTTTGTTCACTAAAAAGACTTTTTTCTTCAGAGTCCTAGTACATAAAAAGTTTCTGCAAGGAGGCCAGTAAATTGTTTTTTGAGTAAAAAGCCTATGTTTACAGACTTGATGTTGAATGAAAGCATAGGAAAATTCATGTTAGAGAAGCTGTCTGGGGATTGAACCTTATCTCCTAGGTGCTGAGAAAACCTCTCTTCCTTAGTATCTCAACTACAAATACATCAAATTAATGCCCTTAGCCCAAGGAATGCTTTTGAATGCCCCTAGAGGGAGATATGCACATAAGTTTCAGACTCAGCCTACAGGAAAACAGAATCTCCTGGAGGTGTTCAAAACTACCAGCTTGTTCCCATCATCTGTACAGGTAATACAGTACTCTAAAGAAAACCCAAATCCTTCACTGGACACCAAGACTGCAGATGTAAGCTGACTGTTCAACAAACATGAACTCAAATCCACTTGAATAATTAATTTTACCTGAAAAATTATCAATGTTATATATTCTTTTGTCTTACGTTTTACTGTTGCAGATAAAAATAATTTAAAATGTGTGAGATCATTAATTTTAAAATCATGAGCTTATTATTGCTACTTTTCTTTATTTTCCCCTTTTAAATACCTCCATATTTCTTTAAGTCTCTACCAATTTGCTTTCATTGAAGATTAAATGTTGTTTCTCACCATGTTCTCATTTTAAACCTTAAATTCTAATGCCACTAAAAAGGAGACTTCATAAGTAAATCCCAAATAAAACATTCACTCTATTTGCTGGTGTTTCAAGCATTAAATTAATATTCTTGAAGTTCATTCATTAAGTCCCTAACCTGTAATTAGGATTCAGGCCATGCTGCTGATTAGACAGGAAAAAGAAATCAGCCCACAGAGAAAGGCAGCTTTTCATTTGAATCCAATCAGGGAGAGCAAACACACTTCAAGAAGGGTTTCTGTGGTATATAGATATAATTATTATGAAGGAAAGCGAAAAAAGAACTAAGAACCTTAATGAACGTAAAATAGGGCGTTTTAGCCTTGAGAACCCCCTACAGCAATGTTACTTTTCTTAGTATCAATCCTATTGACAGAGACTTGGCAATAAACAACAAAAAAGTTTTTCCATAATTTATCAAGTGTGCCTCATTATATTCTGAAATGTCTGAGCTGATTTATTACAGCTGGTAGTTCCATGCTAATAACATGCAAGCAAGGAAGAAGATCATGGCAGCCATATTAGAAACAAACCAAAACCAAAACAAGAAATCAACCCTTTCAAGTATTACTTTGATGAAGAACAGCCACTAGCGCCCTTGGAGATATAATAATTCAAATGCTTTCAATATATAGCAGAGAAAAATGGAAATTTGTGTTTGCTGCAGGGAATGGAATTAAGATGCGTTACAGGCTGAATTCTGCTCTCAGTTAACATTCCTGATGTTCTGCAAGTGCTATATATATCCGATAGTTGTGCAAGTGTTTTTATAAATCAAGTTACTTAAACATTACATAGTTTTAGTGATCTAATCTTAGACTTCTGGAAATTTTGGTTACAATATAATAGTGAAGGTTGCTCAGGTGCTATTAGCTTATGAATTGCTTTTTGTCAATAGATTTTGTCAATAAAAGCAGGGTTGTGGTAAATTTAACAGAGGAAGGTAATGTGCTAAACTAAATCTTCATGGTAGTGACCAATACAAATTGCTTAATAAATCTCAATACATATGCATTGGCAGTTTATCTTAGCTAGTTAGTTTATTGGCTGAAGTAGAAATTTTTTATGTATGTCTTGTGTATGGTAAAACAGAACTGAATACCGTAGATCCTGCAGAACAATTAGTTTTCCCAGCCATGTTGCCCTCATGGATTCACCTCTTCTGTCTTTTACAGGAAAGTCCACAGTTCTCTCCTTATATCCATCCAGCACCCTGCTCGGTAGGACCATAGATATTTGACTGATAAGGGTATTAAATTTTCTGAGAACAACCCACAATAGAGCTAAAATCAAACAAATTTATCTCAGCACTTTACTTTCAGATCCACAGGCCATTCTGTTAAATTATTATTGCTCCATACTGAAACAACAACAAAAGGGTCAACTCCAATGTTTGCAAAAGGCAAACGTATTCAAATACAGCCCATACATTTTTTTTTCCAGAACTTCCCATACATGCTTATAAATAACTTTGTTGTGCTTATAATAGCTCAGTTTTCAGAGGAAGTTAAAATTAAGAAGCAGATCTGTAAAATCCTCACGCAACACTGATGTGTTTCTAGTTCTGTGCCAATGCCTTTATGAGGACTGTTTGGACCAATAAATAAGCTTTTGTCATTACTAGTTACGGCAGGAGACTTTCTTTTGGCCCCACTTCCAGAGGTCTTATGACTTGTCTGAGCTTTCTATAGCCTGGACTGCTCTTAGCTTATTCTAACAATATCTAGTAGTAGTCACATAACTGTTGCCCAACCTCTTTTAGCTCAAGCAGATTAACAAAAATGAACACACACACACACACACACGCGTGTGCGCGCGCGCAAGCAAGCACACATGCACACGCACACACCCCCATTGAAGTTTTGAGGGGAATTTTACAATCAACGACTGAAAAGCTGTAAGGACAGAACAAAAGCAGTAAGACTATCTAGTCCATTGTCCATAATAAAAAATATATATAAAGTATAATCTATAACATACGTAACAACAAATACAGCATAAGCATAACATTCTGTACTACCTGTGATGGTAAAGAGCTCCTTGTTGTGTTTGTCTCAAATCAGCTCACAAGACAGAAGGATCTGACAGCTCGCTATTGCTTGGGCAGATGGCTGGGGGCAGAGCAGGGATCCTACTCCAGGAAGCTGGGGAACACTTCCTAGTGCTGCCTGTCCTGAGGCCGTGAAGATCAACGGGCCATCAACAAACTGCCTGGAGACAGCGACAGACCCTGCGGCGCTTGCCAGGGCACAACGTGAACTGGGTATGGGACTCACCAAACACCCTGCGGGTAAGCTTCACCTGGGGAAGAGTTCCAAGGGGGCTCAGCCCTATAAAAATGCAAAACTGTACTGCAGCCGTGGGCATGCATTCTTCTGCCCTTTACTGCGGTGGGGGTCACTGATTGCAACGACTGCAACTGAAACGACTATATCTGAAAAGACTTCCACTTGCTGACCAAGAAGTTATGGCTGGATCTCTGGGGTGATGAGCCTATTTCTGTTTTCTTTCCTTTTCTTCTTCTGCCTCATATCTTTCATAAGAGCTTCCCAACACTTCTGTTTCTTCTGATACAGTTTACAGCAGTTTACAATGAAATTAATTGTTGCTTTGTTTTTTAGCTTCTGGAGGGCCTGTGTATTCTCCCATGAACCCTGTGGAGTGTGGTAACGGATCACCTCACCCAGACATGTGGGATGGGATGCTGTCCTAGTCAGTTAGCCTCATGCTATGGTTATATGGTGTGACCTAGAGACCTTCCAATGCATTAGATTCCTGTATACATTCAAAGGAATACTGAAAGTCAAAGGATGTATATCTAATCTGCTGAAGCAAACAATTTTCTTACAGATCTATATACTAAGCCAACATTGGGAGAAGAAGGAAAGCAGCAATAAAACTGACTGAAGACTTAAATTCACAAAGTGAGAAAGGGAAGAAGTAAAAAAAGGATATGGGATGACAGTACATGACACAAAACCCACCAGTTGATAGGAAAGTAATAAGAGAAGGACAATTTTTCTTCTATGAGAGGAGAGATGTTATGCCAAATTAACTGTCTACAATTAGGAGACTATGCCTTTGAAGAAGTTAAACCTTCAATAACAGCTGGTGCTTTTGATTGCAGATAAAGTGAAGTTTTGTTACAATACAGAAACTCATGGCCCTTGCCTATGTCCGTGTGGTGGCTTGGGCTGTTACAGAGCTAATTTTCTTCATAGTATGGGGCAATGTTCTAGATTTGTGCTAAAACAAGCATTGATAACTAAGGAATATTTAGGAGTTTCAGCGATTCTTTGAGAGCACATAGAATCCTTTGAGAGACAAGGGCACTTACCAGAAAATACTAAATAATTGAAAAAAAAAATAATAATTCATGTGATTGAAAGAAAAGTCCAAAATTTCGCCAAATCTGTCTAAATGATGGCAGGTAGAGGGACATGTAGTAGCAATTTAAAATTACAGAAAGGCATAAATAGCTAACAGAAATTATTTAATGGGAAAAGGAAGAGTAAGTATGAGAAATGAAAAGCAATGGTAAAAACAAAGGGTGATTCATAATTCCAGAAATCACTTCTGGCCTTGGATCTGTTGAACATATTGCTGGGTGATGAAGCAAAGGAGCCATAGCCTATAGCTTGTAATATTTGAGAGCAGAAAAACTCCTAGCTAATACTGCTTTGAATGAGTTGGGCAAATAGATGGAAAGTAGCAGAATTCTAGAGATTGGAAATAGGAAAGCTCTGTGATTAATTGCTTAATTTCATTCCCAGCTGAATTCTACTCAAAGCTACATCAAAACTGAATGTTGCACTGTTACAATAAAATAGGATTTCTTTGATTTTTTTACTTTGATTTTTTAATATAGTGAGACAACCTAGAGCAGAGTTATTTTAGAAGAACACACCACATCCTTCGGGAGAGAGGCAGCTGTTGCACAGATCGAGCACAACTTGTATCTCCAAGAATTGAGTCTATGACTTCTCTTTAGATTGACAGTACTCCCTGAATTCTTGGTAGTGATTACAAGTTACAGTCCTATCATCATAGGTTTTACCTGATCCATGGAACTGAGTGGCGATGAGGAGCTCTACATTTTACTGTAAGAATTCATACGCAGCTACTATATAGAAGTTATGTAAGAGCAAGAAATAATAATAATAATAACAATTATTAATGATGATAATCCAATTTCATTAGGGATGTATGATTGAAACTGTGTTTGATAAAATTATCTATGCAGCCTTCACATAGGCTGTACCAGCAAGCTCTGACACCTTAGTCTTCATAGGCAAGCTAGAAACTGGGGATACATGTAGGAGAGGTTGAAAGGCTGACTTCAACAGCAGGGTTAAAGGAAGAATTCAGTCCCAGAGTCCCCATGAACATTACAAATGAACATTACATGCTCCTCACTCTTTTGTTTCCCTCTTCAAGCAATAAGACTGCGTAGGTTCTCTTCAATTGTAGATATGCACTTGAAGCTGTAATTCTGGCAGCTGCTAAGGAGTTTAAATAATTCATATTAGGAATCCTTAGAAGGGCAGCATATGTAGGACTGTGGTTTCTCTAAGGGCTTATTGCACAAAGTGACAGTAGTATGAAGGGGCATAGGGAGAAGTTTAACTATTTCAGGTGGTTTTAAAATTTGAAAAAAACATTATCAAGACTCCTGATACTACTGAAAATCATATGTAGTACAATTAAATCTTACCCAGGTCATATCAGTAGTATGATAGTTTATTCTATGTAGTTAAAGCCTAAAGTTAAACATTCATTGATAACTGTACTTGCAGTATATTGCTCTTGAGTATAATTACATCCTATACCAGGTTCTTCATAAACAGTTGTTCGGACCATTCAAACTTCATTCATATCTTGTATCACTGGGATGTTCTCCTAATCTCCTTATTTCCCTTTAAATCAAATCATACATGACTCTTCATTTAGTGAAATTGATCATTTTCAAACAAACATATTTGAGGCTCAGAAAAATGAGCTACTTTAAAATTATATTTTAAGTGCATAAATCTGAACATTCAAGCCTTTTCTTCCTCCCCTGCTTCTTCATGTTCAAGAAATGCAGGATTGTCAGCAAATGCAGTTGCAATACTAGCACACTGCTACAGTGATATCTATAATGTACTGCTCAAGAAAAGCACCCAAATTTTTCTTGTTTTTCTACCTCTACCTTTCATCTTAAACAGCCTTTCTTCAAAAGACTGCTAAAGGCTTGTGTGAAGAAAAAACAAACAAACAAACAATAATAAAACATACACAAACAAAGTTAGAAACAAAAAATAGAGATTGGTTTTCTTTCTTGTCTTGATTTCAGCTGGGGTAGAGTTAATTTTCTTCCTAGTAGCTAGTATAATACTGTATTTTTGATTTCAGATGAGAATAATGTTAACAACATATTTTAGTTGTTGCTGAGTAGTGCTTACACCAAGTCAAGGACTTTTCAGGTTCTCATGCTGTCCTAGCAGTGAGGAGGCAAGGAGGGAGAAGGGACAGGACACCTGACTTAAACCAGCCAAAGGGATTTTCCATACCATAGAATATCATGCTCAATATATAAATGGGGGGGGAATGATGGCTGGGAGGCCACTGCTCAGGAGCAGGCTGGGCATTAGTCAGATGGTGGTGAACAACTGTGTTTCATTTACATCGCCGGTTTTTCTTGGGTTTTATTTCTCTCTCCCTTTGTAATTTTTGTTTTCATTGCAATGCATTGTTTTCAATTATTAAATGGTTCTTATGTCAACTCATGAGTTTTCTTTCTTTTACCCTTCCAATTCTCTTTCCCCCACCCACTGGGGATCAATGAGCGAGTGTCTGTGTGATACTTAGTTGCAGTAAACTCTACTTACTTGCCAGCTGAGGTTAAACCATGGCCTCCAGCTGCACTTTGTGCTGCTGATTGCAGCACTTTGAGCCCAGCAGCTCTCCAACTTGCTTAAATAGTACTTCCATCTACAGAGATGTTATGAGAGACAGTTTTAACAAAGCTTTTGAAATCAAGTTAAGCAGTAGGCATTGCTCTTCCCTTATTCACTTTCCTTTCCATCACTCCAGATGCTGCACAGCCTGCTGACTTCTTCCTGGGTTGAGTTCATTCCTTTGCTAACAGTTTCCCCAAGTGTGCACCTCCTGTGTGTGAGGAGCCTACCTGCCCCATCCCAGCCTCAGTGAGGGGTACCAGGCACCCCTACAGCCCCAGACTTGTGTCCTCCCTCAGGAGCTCACTATGGGTGGAGGCATCTGATGAGCCAGGGATTGTTTCTTCAGGGCTGGTGCTGGGGGCTGTGCACTGTGGCATGTCATCACTTTTGGCCAGCCTCTGAGCATTGCCTTTCTATACTGTGTGTGTTGGCTGCCTCCATCAGCTGCACCCTGAGTGTCAGAGACATATTACTGCCAGTATTCTGGGATACTGCAATAGCAAGACACTTCTTAGGCACCCTTCGCACAGATCCTAGGCATTAGATCACACCCCTGCTGCAGATAAGATGCTATTCTATTGCCCAGCACAAATAGGAAAAAAAACTCCTTCCTACTTCTATTTCTGAAAAAAAGATAAACCCTGAATACAAAAAGCTTTCATATTCACAAAAGCCCTATTCCCAAAACAGAAGCTGCAGCATGTGGTGATGCTCCAGGAGTTAACTAAAACTCTCAGAAGCCAAGTTTATGTAAAGCTGAAAAAGAATTGCTTTCCTGGTTCCCCAAAGAAGCCTGAGATTAAAACAATACACATAAAGCACAAGCAGGGTAAACGATTTTCCTTTACAGTGCTCTGGATTGATGTTACAATATTCACCCAAGGATTCTTGTCATAAACTTCTCCTTTTTATTAGTATTACATCTAGGATTTCCCTTGACTATTCCTTAGGCTGATGAAACTCTACTGCAGAGCAGCTTAGCTCTTCATGGTATAGTATTAACAAAAATCAAAACTGTGCAAATAGGTATAGACATGAGGTACTTCCCTCCGCATTTCCTGAAAGTCTGAATTTCAGGACTGGTTTAGAAGATATGCCTGTACTTTTACTTGAAGAATTCCATTGTTATCCTTACTTATGCATAGTATTCACACACGTAGCTGACTGATGCAGTGTGAGTATGTGAAAACATAAAAGTAAGATACTATCAGTTGTAAAGCTTTTTTCGGGTTTTTTGTTTTCTTTTTTTTTTTTTTTTTTTGTTGTTGTTGTTTTTGTTTTGTTTTGTTTTTCTTTTCTTTTTTTTTTTTTTTCCTCTGAAAATTTTAACCAAAACACTTCACCTGTTTTACAAGAAGAAGTGATAAAACAGGCAAGGAAAGCAGCTTTCCAAAGATCTCCTAATCAACAGTAATACTGGTCTAGAAATTATTATTACTTCCTCTTAGGAAGTAGCTGTTGCTTAAACCAAATAAGTGGTTATTACATACCCCTTGTTTTCTTCATACTTAATTCAAGATGCTAGGATCTGGTTTGAAGAAATGTTTAACACTTACAGCTGCTTCTGAGGTCAGTGGCATCTGAGTTCTAATCACATAAGATACCACAGAGTGTTTAAGTGTTTTATTTTAGGTATTTCCTGTTGGCATAAAGGGTTTTGGGCTATGCCAGAACATCCTGGGATTGGCCAGAACATTCTGAGCTTGAACATCCTGGAATCTGCCAAAGCATCCTGGGCTGGGCCTGAACATACAGGGGAGTGGCCACCCAGAGGGTAGCACATAGTGGCCAATTGGAGGGTGGCAATGTTCAAATCCAGCCAATCCTGTTAGTGGCGCGAGAACAAAACTTGTAGTCTATATAAACCGTGGAACCAGCTGGAAGGGAGCTCCGATAGTAAAGATATCTCTGACAGTAAAGAAGTTGTTGCCATGAAACTCTGTGAGAGTCCGTGTCTTTAATCTCCACAATTTCTAAATACTTCTGATTTGATTCCAGCTGTGGTGTTTTGTTGTTTTTACCCTTTATAAAATTAAATAACCTAATTTCTCCTGTAATTTGGTAGGTACCTTGTGAAGCTGGTGCCTGAAAAATCTTTCAGTGTTAGGATGGGGAGTTCTACTAAAAACATAAGAGGAAATTAATTGCTTCTTTTTCAATGATGAACATGACTAGTATAAAACCTTTGGAAGCCATGCTGTACTGTGCGTCCAAAACCAGAATAGTAGCTTCATGCATGAACACTATTTAGTGATGACAATGGATGATACAAACAAATCTGTAAGGAAAAAATTATCTGCGATGTTGAAATTAAAAACTTGAGTATATTTAAAACACATTAATTTTGACAGCTCCTGAGTCATTAGTGTTTTACTTGCAACTTGCTAAGTATTTTTATTTTTCAAATATTTTCCCATACTTAATAGCTATTTTTACAAGCATTCCACAACATATGGCATACTACTGATATAGTTTTAAAAACCAGAGTTAGATTCCATAACACTAAGTCAGTCATTCACAAATAAGACATAAGCAAAAATAACATTTTATTTCCTTTTTAGCTTTTAATTTTTGTTTTGTGTGATTTGTGTGGTTTACAGTTCTGCCTTTAATTGAAGGTTATACTCTAGCACTTAGGTAATAAAATTTCTTGTAGTATGCATCAAATTTGAAAGGGCGAGTGTCAGTGTCTTTAAGCATACCTTTGAGCTGCTGCATACATTTTTAGTCATTTAATGATATTTCCTCTTGATTTATTTTAGATCTAGAATTGGTTTTAATTTTGCACATAATTATGGAATACATGTCTGTAACACACCTTAATAGACATTCAGTCTTGTTTTTTTTACATGGAGATTTCTATAATCACTTAATTTTTTTTCATAAATTATGAATTTGTTCATGTAAAGATTATTTGAGAATGTAGTTGCGAACAACAGTGAATAGTAAGTAAGCAAGTTACAATATCCAAGCTACAGAAGTTTTAAGTAGGAACATAAAAAAGCAACTACTAGATGGATATGGGGAAGCAGAAAAGATATCTGACTTCTTGCTGAATCTGAACATTATTTCACTTAAAAATCTGTAATTGAATTACAATTGAATTACAATTGAATTCAGTGGTGGAAAGATTAAAGATTTAGTCTAATGGGCAATATTTTTCTCATTGTCACAGTGGGAGCATAATTGTATTCTATATTACTTACCTTCTATAAATCTAGATTCAGACTTTGATTTAGGGGTTATGAACAAATGACTGTGGCAGGTCTGTAGGGTCTTTGCAAAATGTCCTGATAACCTTGCAAAGCGCTTCCCTCTGCTCTGGGTAAAATACGAATTCGAGAATAGCTCTCTTGGATATTGAAGTCTTGCTCAGCTCTGCTGCTTCAAAACTCCTTAGTCACTGACACAACATGGCTTCTGGTTTTACTTCTGACTGCCATCCCTACCTTCCACTAATCTCTGCTTTTCCAATGTTTCTCCATTGTTTCTTTATTTCTTTCCTTTCTGTTCCCTGTATGTCTTCTTTTTAAATTTCTTAGGCTTTTATTTCTTTTCTGGACTGAAGAAGAATGCAATTGTACTGACATGTAAGCACAGTGTTTGCTAAGACAGTGAAAAATAGTTGGGATGGGAGGTGGAACAGACATTTCCTCCCTTTTTGTGTCTTCTTTCTATGGTTGTTTGGGCGTGCAGAAAACTTGTTATGCTAGCTAATCTTATTCCCTTTGAGGCAAAGTAGGTACATAAACTTTTGCAATCCCAGTATTGATTTTGCTGCTTTAGTTGTTTGTCAGTAAAGAAAGTCACACATGACTACTTATCTTTATAGTTCTGTAGTTAGCTTTTATAGTTCTGTAGTTAGCTTTATAGTTCTGTACTTCTTAGCTATATGGTTCAGTATAGTTCTGCACAGGGAAAACGAAGAGAATTTATTTCAATTTTCAACAGTAAAAGCAAAGTCAAGAATAAAGAAGCAGTGATGTTTCTCTGGAGAATGGACAGCTGTCAGTGAATTTTTGTTAAGTTTTTTTTTATTCTCAAATTACTAATGCGAGGCTGCAGCGTCCTTGTCCTTAAACATTAAATTGTTCATGTTACCAGAATTCTTTTGTTCAGCCAGGTGATGAGAAACTGAAAAAATAAAGTGTGAAAAAATTAAGTGTGAGTGTTGTAGTATATGTTTTAATTCAGATACAGCAGGACGATGCTGAGCAGCTGTTGCTATCTGTCAGATTGTGCACAGTGGTTTTTGGGCTTTAATCTTACAGCAACTAGCCTTCTCCTTACAGGGTTTTGTGTTCTGAAAATACGAATTAGTGAATGAAAATGGAATAATATACCAGCAAAGATAGAAAAGTAGGGATGAACTTCCAGCAAATTCTATGATTCACTTAAGAGCTTTTTTGCAATTACTGTCTTGAATCTCAGCTTGAGAGAGCCAACATGCTCCGATGCTCTCATTTCACAGTTCACCAAATGGGTGGTTGCATTTTCCAATCAGCAAGAGGGTTTAAGTTTTGTGAATATGCTATATCTCTCTCTCTCTCTATATATATATATAGATATATATAGATATAGATATAGAAGATATAGATATAGCTATAGATGATATAGATATAGCTATAACCCCGAACTTGAAACTGAAGCTTGGTATACTCTAAGTTAAGTAAATAAATCCATAAATTAGATGAAGTTAAACATTTGCCCAAGTGTGGTCTTATCAGGTCTTGAACAGAACTGGTCTAGTCTTGCTTTTTCTTCATTCTATGCAGAAATCCTCATAAACCACCACTTCTAATTACCCAGTTGCTATTTAGTATGAGTAACGCTTCTCTTTAAAGCCAGAAGACTGAATGTTGCTTTCATAATTATTTTAGTAAAATCCTCATTTGAATGTCTTTAAATATTATGTTTATTAATTAAAATTATTTATTTTATCTAAAATAAAGCTATTCTTTTAATGAAGAAATCTCATTTTACATTTCAGCCAAGGTTTGTATTTGAAAAACCAGCCTTTCTTTTACAGTTTTTTCAAGTGAGTTTGTGTCTTTGCTGCAGTACTGACAAAATTTTGTCTCATCTCAGCACTTTAGTTTTCTTGATATAATGCTTCTTTATTGTCAGATATTGAGGTCAAGAAAAGCCAGTCATTTCAAAAGGAATAACTGGAATGGTTGGTGTTTTCAGAAACAGTATTGTGATGAATTCTCCTAAAACGATGCAGAGAAATATCAGTCCTTCTTAGGACTTCATTTGCAATTTCACAACCTGTTACTTTATACTTTTATCTTTGAATGACCTAATCGCAACAATAATGAAATGAGTCTAGGCAGGTGATTATAAAACCATAAGAATGTCAGGGAATATAAAGCTTCATTATTGTGGGCTTCAAGAAAGCAAATGTTTAAATTTGTCCACCTGTCAAAAATTATTTTATCAGAGTACCTGGGAAAGGAAGCATATTACTTAAGAATAATGTTTTTTATGTGAAGCATTGCTACCAGTTGTGAAAGATGGTAAGTTTTACTAAAAGTGAGTAAAGCAGAAAAATGGAAATTGCTATGTAGGAAAAAGGTAGGCAGGTAATGTTCTCATCACTGCCCTCTATTCATACTACCCTGAGCAAGTTCAGGACATCCCATCACCGTTAGAACATTTGTTTGTTAGGATGCAAGAGTTTATTATTAGACCTGTATTTTTCATGCTCAGCATATATGCATCTACAACCTAGAAACAGAGCAGTTCACATGCCTCTAGCAGAACATTCAAAGGTTATGTTTTACTTTATGAATAGTATTTGATTAATGCCTATACGGAGGTATTGTACTTAAGCAGTAAATAGAAAATCAAATCTGAGGGACTTTTTTGTTCCACATGTATCTCAAAGGCAACTAGTTTCCTAGGTCCTTTCAATCATCTGCTTTCAGGGACACCTAAAGCTGGTTATTGGAATGAGATGTACTGTGGTTAAAAAGACATTTCAACAGTTAATGTTTTAGTTAGAGGCAAAAGAAAGGCCTTTCTGCAAATCCATACTTTTAATAAGAGAATCTGGAAATATTCCCAGAATTAGCCAAGACGATGGTATACTCCGATATGCTTTGAAGATTTACGATGTATCATTCTCAAATTATAATGCTGAAAATCTTAGTAGTTGTTGCAACTAGAGAAGCCTAAGCAGAAATTAATTGCATTTTTATAAACACTGGGAAAAACACTCAGTTTAATCTTCAAGTTTTACAGAAAGGTTTTCCAAGTGTTTTGGGAAAGCAAGATGACAGTCTAATACCTCTTTTAAAGAAAGAGACTAGACATGACAGCCCATGTCTGAACAGATGTGCAGGACTAATAGTCTAAGACAAGCAATGATCACATCAACAATGGAGTATTTACATGACCAGATAGGTGTGATTCCAGTTTTTCCAGTATAGATCACCATAAGGAACTACAAGAAAACAGATGTGCTCTTCTGTTACAGAGCTAGACTGTACAGAAATCATCCTTGAGTACCTCTTCAGTTATTACAGCTTGTAAGAATTGATTTGTTTACAATGTGTTTGCAAAATGAGTGTGGGGTCAACCTGCTCAAGATCCTCTTGTTTTCCCCTCTATAATCAGTCCTACTTCTCTCATCTGTTCAGCCTAACTCAAAACAATTCTTTGTTTCAACACATCACTCTTGACTGTCCTGTTCCCTTTTCCTTTATTACAGTCCTCATTTCATTTCTGCAGAGATTACATGTTAAATTATCCTCCTTACCCAACAGTAACCCTGAAATCTGGTTGCAGTTTTAAAGCTCTTCATCCTTCCTTTTCCCATGTTCCACCAATTCTCAGCTTCTATCTCCTCTTGAGATCTAGTTCTGGGATTTGTCTGTTTTTCTTGTGCTAATGCATCATCAAGAAAGCTGGATTCTAAATGCCTTTGCTCTTGTACATAGGCTGTGATGTACTAAGAACTCTCTCATGTATCTTCACTGTACAGAAACTGCAAACTGAATGCTATTTCAAAGTTGCTGTTAAATGGCAGTCTAAGACTGCATACTTTTTTCGACTAAGTCATAGCCATATGCTACAATAGTAAAGTGTCACAGTGTGAATGCAGTGCATAATATAATTTTGCTAGCCTATTTTGTCAGAGTAAATTCAGTTTTCTGAAACAATCCTATCTATAATAAAGATCTTTACTTACGCTGATTGTGCTTCAAATCTCTTCATGTCAAGCATCTCATGGCTGGCAGGGTTTCACCTGTGAAACTTGATAGAGGAAAATTGATTTCATCCAGTAAATGACAATCTGTAACTAGTGAAGAAGAGAGAGGAGGAACTTTCACTTTCTGTAGGGTATTGATTGGAAATGTTGACAGGAACAAAGCGGAATCTTTATCAAGGAATTGTTTTGCTCTTTGAAAATAAGTTTGCTCACATTTTAAGAAGCTTGATCAGTACTGACAGGATGTTATAGTGTACAAGCTCAAGTGATTGACACCTACTCTAGCATCTGTTTCTCTGCTCTGACAGTTTTCTGTAGTTTATTAAATAGTTTTTAAAACATTATGCTTTCTCAAGTCAAGATGAGTTGTAGGGTGCTTTTTGTTTACAGACTAGTAACAGGATTAGTTGCAAGGTAATTTTAAAGCTCCTCTTCAGAACTTTTTTTAAAAGATAGCTGTTAGCTTGCTTTGCACAAGATCTAGAATTATGATACTTAAAATGAGGATACAACAAAAATCAAACTTGGAGCTTACTTTTCATTAGATTTTGAGAAGCGTATTTCACAAATGCTATTTTGAATCGATGTAATATTGAATTTGATCTTACAAAGACTCCAAAACTGATTTGTTTTTAAGGTTTCTAGGCTTCTGCTGCGTCATCTGTCTTTCTATCTAGTCTCTCTCTGGAGAGCATTGCTGCTAAATCATTTTGCAGCAGTAATTTGCTGTAATGCTAAGGAGTCACAACATGGATAGGAGATGGTCTCAGTGCTGCTTGTACTTGTGGAAGGTAATATGTCAAAACACCTGTAGGTGTTTGGCAAAAACAGAGCTGTAGGTCTTTCATTTGTTATTAAGTGGGCACAAGATGACTGAATTTTTCACTGCAAAAACAGCTTGCACAAATCAGGTCATTTCTGGAAGAGGCTGAGCTCTGCACTAGTTGCTAGTGTTCTGCAAATATTGTTAGATGACTGAAGTCTGTCCTGTAGTATGTTCAGGAAGCACTGTACACTCTGTGCTCTGATATGAGGGAAGAGTCAGGTCATGCAGGTGGTATTTTTTGCTCTCAACAGATTTCCAAAAAGGGTCACCTTCAACCATTTGTGCAACAAATCCCCTGGGTGCATATAAGGAATTAGTAAGTGGCAAGCTTGGAAAACTTTTGGTGATCTGAGTGACTTCATAGAATCCGGTTTTGAAGTCCTGTTAGTTACCCAAATTAAGTTACTGAAGTTTTCTGATTCTTTTAAAATGTGTTGAACTTGGTTATTCCATTCTCATTCTAGTGGTGATTTGGGGAGTGATTGAAAATTCTACGATCATTTGAGCATGTCCTTCTGCAGGAGGCTCATGAGGAGAGAAATAACTTTCCTGATTGCTCTGCTTTGAAGTCTTGTGTTTCTTTGGTGGAATTTGCTGACAATACAGCTGAGATAGTCTGGTGTTTTCTTAAGTACGGGAAAGAGGAGGCACAGTTGGGAATGCTGCCTTTGCTGATTGTTTCTCAGCAAAGGAGATATTTCTGAATATGACTCAATAGAGAATTAAGTTTCACCAAAGGAGAAGAAAAATTTTAATTAAACATTACCAGCTGTGTTATCTAAATTACATTTTAGGAATTCTGAACCATGACCAAAGGCTTGATGAATGAATTAGCAAACAGAATATGTATTGTACTGACTATTTTTTGTATGTGTCTTAGGTTTTAATGTGCTATCAATCTTAACATATGTTTTTAGCCAAGTTTTTGCTGTCTTTCTTCCACTACTGTCTTTTTCAGAGTAACCAGATGTGGCATAACGAACCTAAGTACAGTCATTCACTCTTCCTAGCTTTTTTTTCTCACTTTATGACTGCTCATGAGAATTTCATATTAGATGGATATCTACTGGAGGTTCTGCAACATGACAAGATTTCCACGTTTTATGAAGAATGGGTGTGGAAACCCTGTGACTGTAAAGAAATATTAACTGAACCTGCTAATCTCCTAGTGAGGCACTCTTATTTCGTATTCTGTAGTAAAAGACAGTAAGGATAGGGGGTGAATGAGACTCTTATGCTCTTTGTTGTCCATACAGCCAAGAAATAGTTTATATGTGCTCATGTTAGTCGTGATATCATTATACAGCCCTTCAATTCAAATCAGATCTCTGTTCACTCACTTCTGACCATATGTAAAACTGTGTTGCTGTTCTGTCTTCTCCTCTTTGCCCCTTTCTCTAGTAATTAATCTACACTACAAATTTGCTACTGCCTACTGTTGGATACTTGTGCTGTTCCTTAAGCACTGTATAAAGCAAGTTGAATTTAGGTAGCAAACTGAAATGGGATGGAAGATGTCTTTTTGTTTAGAATTAACAGAATTGGAAGGGGTCTCCAGTCAGTCTACTCCCCTAGAAGAAGCCCTCCTCACCAAACATTTGCATGATGGTACTAAAGAAGCAACTGCGTTTTACTGCTGACTTTAGAAAACTGATGGGAAATCCATGAAAGCTATTTTTGTTGTGCTGTTTTTTGGATTTTTTTTTTTTTTTTTTTTTTGCATTATGATCCTAAACACGTATCCATCAATAAAGTTAGGTGAAATATTTAAAAATCAAAGCATGAACTTGATAAAATGCCAATTGGAGAATTGCTTCTGCTCTATTGTCACAGTTCAGTGATGCAGAGCACTATAATGCCATAAGATAATATATTCTAAGGTTTAAATAGATTTGATATTTAATAATGTCTGGTGTACAATATACCTGAAAATATATTAAGTTCTACAGACAGTTTTTAAGCAACCACATTTAACAAAGTTTAATTAAAACTTTGAACAAATTAAGAACTCTTTGAAAGGTGGATCAGCTTCTTTAAGCCTACAGATTAGTCATATTAGTCACAATTTCCAAGAGTGGCAAGCAAAAATCTTTCTGCAATTCATGTAACCACCCACAACAGTATTAATAATCATAACATAAAGCAGAAAGGCTCTGTGACACTAGTGTTAAGAGATAGTTTGCAGCATGCCCCATAATTATGCATGGTTTTGTGCTTCTTGCAGTGCAACCATCTCTGATGTAAATTTCTTTTCAAATATGAGGCGGCTCCTGGCTTTTTCTTTTCACTCCAATCAAGGCCTAGAGCTACTAGTTTCAATGCTGAAAAGTGTGTCAGCAAAATATTGTGTCTTTTTGACTTCTTAATTTAAACTTCAAGGTGTGTGTGGAAATGAACCCTCTACAGTTTGAAGTCAGACATACTGACGTGGCATGCTTTTTATTTGGTTCTTTGTTGTTTTGCCATTTAAATGGTCCTACACATAGAACACAAAGAACGTGAATAGATGTGATGTTAAAAAATGAGCAGGGGAGGAAGACCCAATTCTGAGACTGTTTAGTTGTTTAACTGTTGTATCAAAGTGTGATTGTAAAGAAAGCAAGCTGAAATGTCATACAACTTTGGAAGATTCTGGATCAGATCAGTTTGTTACGAGTCCTAGACACTCAAGAGATGCAGGTCTTTCCTTCCTCTCTTGCAGGTTCCATCCTTATTCAACTGTTAACTTTTTTTTTCTGTCAAAAGATTATGATTTGTGATTCATTGCTGTCCGGAGTTCAGCAGCAGCAGTCATTTTTCTCCTTAATAGCTAGTGCAGTGCTGTTTTTTTGACTTTCAGCCTGGGAACAGCACTGATAACACCGATGTTTTTATTTGTCACTAAGTAATGTTTACTTTGACCAGGGACTTTCTGAGTCTTATACACTGTCAGGGAGGAGGGGAATCTGGGAGGAAGCAGAGACAGGACACCTGGCCCAAACTGACCAAAGAAGTATTCCATACCACCGCACGTCATGCTCACTATATAAACTGGGGGCAGTTACCCGGAAGGGCTAGATCACTGCTCGGGTCAGGCTGGGTATCGCTCGGTGGGTGGTGAGTGGTTGTATTCTCTTCCCTTGTTATTTCCCTTATCATTATTATTATTGGTGGTAGCAGCAGT
>WYDI02032703.1:0-11087 GCA_009867235.2 Psittacus erithacus | reverse complement strand
TAAACTTCCCCTGTTTAAGTTTGAACCCGTTACCCCTTGTCCTATCACTACAGTCCCTAATGAAGAGTCCCTCCCCAACATCCTTATAGGCCCCCTTCAGATGCTGGAAGGCTGCTATGAGGTCTCCACTCAGCCTTCTCTCCTCCAGGCTGAGCAGCCCCAACTTTCTCAGCCTGTCTTCTTATGGGAGGTGCTCCAATCCCCTGGAGCATAACTGTAAAGCAAAAGGTTTGATGCAGATGCATTTAGTTGGAGGTGTTGCTGTAGCCCCTAGTCATCCAAATGTTGTTCTGAGTATTTTTTTAATAAATTAGTCTTCTTTTTGCATATGTCGTTATGGCAGCTCTATTAATCAGAACGGCACTGAAACAGTTGCATGCTGGCAATAGTTTTTAATTTATTTTTCTTGAATGGGAAGTTCATAAAAACCCTACTTTATAATGTACTTAGGGTATTGCATCATTATAAATGAAATAATATATCAACTGATTATTGTGGGTACCTCTTCAGTGAGACACAGTGGACTTTTTATAATACAAGCAGTAAAATATCTTTCTATTTATTTATTTATAGCCTTAAATCACAGACCTTTTAATGAGGGTGATTTAGAGCACCTATAAACATCTGAACAACTGAGGGGGTAGGTCTCCTGCGTTCAGTGTGATTTCAAAGTAAAAAAGCTTGGAATTACAGGCTATGTCCAATATTCCAGATGAGCTGAGTAATTCGAATTTATGGTTTTCTTCTTATCAATCAGTAATGAAACTGAAATGAAGAAAGTGACCTTGTGATTTACTTTTTGTTGTTGCTGTTGTTTTTGTAAATTCAACACATTTGCAAGTAGCCCATCATTTGTCACATTGTTTATTTATTTCTAGGAATATAACTGTTTTCTTTAAACAGGTCAGTGTAAATTTTGCTTGCATCAAAGTTTCATTATGTTATGAAAATGGCCTATGTGTTTAGAAAGTGCTAAACTTGAACAGCTTGTGACTAAGCCATGAGAAATTTGTTCGATTCTAAAGATGCCTGAAAGTACTTTTTAAGTAACTGTGAAAAACTGCACACTCTACTAATTAGCATTTATAATTAGGATTTGTTTTCAAAGCCTATACTTACTCAGGTAATTAGCTAAGAACAATTGAGTTTAGTCTTCTTTTGAGCATCATCTAAGTTGGGATGAAAGATAGGGCACTATAGTTAACCATTTTTTAAAAAATTAACAGGCAAAACAGCACTACTTGAGTAGGCGCAGGTCAACTGGAGTTAAATTCTTGGTTTCTCTGTGAGTTGTAACCTGGTGAGTGTGGTACATGCTGGAATACAAATGCTTTGTCTTGACTAGATTTTGGAAGTTGTTTGGAAATCTGATCAGCTGTGTTGTAGTATCTGATCCTTGATATGTCCAGTTTAGCACTTAAAAATATCTTTGAGTTCCTGAATTGCTGCAAGAAGCTACTCTTGGAACAAGCTGGAAGTTTTAGATGTGTGCATTTAAATGTGTGCAATCAGGATTGGCTTCATCTAGGAGAATATGGACTCATGACAATCAGATTTTGGAACACAACTGTGCTTTATGCTTGCATTTAGAGCAGATTAAAGCAAATTTGCCTGTTTCCCCTGAGCTAATCCTAGCTGGAAATTGGCTACTTTCTGCTCATAACTTATCTTGTGAATGTTGATTACTGATGGAGAGATGTCAGCTCATTTAAGGATGAGTTGGTAGATGTTGAACTAATCTTGTGACGTAAAATTGCTGCTGACCCATCCCCATAGAAGTGCTAAACTGTGCAGCAGTGTGAAGAAAGCTCACCTATTGACTGAAGGTAACTGAAACAGTTGCATATTCTTTATCACTGGAACACAGGGGATCACACCTTACTGTGGTTTTGGGCAACTTCAAATAGGGTTTGAGCATTCTATGAAAAGATAATTTGTTGAAAATGATGTTTACATCCATTTGGAAGAAGAACTGGAGAAATAAGCATGCCTGATTTAAATTAGAATGGATAATAAAGTTTTGTTTCTTATGTGTGAATTCATTGACAAAATCAGTGTTTCAGCCCTTCCTGTGTAGTCTACTGTTCTTTCTTTTGTATACTTCCATTAAATATTATAGTTTCCTGACTACAGGAAAACATCGAATTGGTGTACCTATGCAAATGCTCTCTAAATATTGATGTATGACAGAGTAAGATCACTGCTCTTATTAGCAGACTTAAACAGGAATTAGTTGAAATGAAAAGAATAATACAACAGGTAATTAAAGCAACAAAGAAGTCTTGAAAATGTCATATACCAACATGCATTAATTTTGTTAAATGGACAGGAGAATAGTACGGATAATTTTGTAGAGGTTGGTGGAACATTTGTTACACTGCAAAAGCATGAAAGGGCTCAGTATGTGTGCAACTTGCTTTTTGTTAGCCAGTTATTTTTCGTTGACATCTGGAAAATTCCTCTGGTCAGTGTGCAGAGGAGGAGGGAACATCAGGCTTCTGTATGGCATCTGTGGGGGGCCAGTGTGCTGTTCATAGGCTATGATTTTTCAGACAGTTTGCACCTCACTTGGCCTTCTCTCTCTCCAGTGCTTGATGTTATTTGTAGAAATCACAGCCTGCGTGTGCATACCAGCTTTGAGTAATTCCTGTTTAATGCTTTGTTTATAAAAGTGAGAGAAAATAATGAGTGCTAAGTCTCTCTCAGAAATGTGTATGACCTGCTGGAAAACACATTTGTAATATTCTTCTTTATGAATGGTATTGTAAATGTATATATTTGAATCACAGTATCAGTAAGGTACAGCGAGCTGAACATTCACACAGGCTGATGCTGTTGCTGCACTCAAATCACCATTCAGTTAAGAAAAAAAAGTCACCATCCTCTCAGTGCTGGAAAGGTTCCAGAATTAACTGCTTTCAACTATGTTCTGTACAAATGTGCCATGATGACTCTTATTTATTCCTCTTAGATTCCAGTTTTATCCACCTGTAGAAGTATTCTATTCAGGCCATTTGTTTAATTCTTACACCTTTTGAAGAAACCAGGGATTTAAGACTGATAAGCTGAAATGTCTTTAGACTTATTACAGCATATGCAATGTGGTGGTTCTGGCCATTCTACCTACATTGGAGAGAAAATAAAGTTCATAAATAAGGCACCCGTGTGTTCCTTATTTGTAATTGTAGGAAGTTACAAAAATTCTTTAAATGTGATAGATTGCGTGGCAAAATACAGAGAGATTAAGACCTCATCTGCATAGTAGGGAGAGATCCTTGCTATCAAAGGACAGAAACTGTGGAGCCCAAGAGTTAGTCTGATGCATCAGAGATGTCCAAGAATCTCTTTGTTTTTATTTGTTTGTAATATACTTCCTGATGAAAAAGGAATCTATGCCCTCTATCAGCCTGTTGTCACAGGACCCAATATTTGGGGATCTAAAAGATTGCCAGCAAGGTGGCTGAAGCCCTCAAAGAGGTTGAACATGTTCAGCAGTGGTGCCTCTTGGTCACAACTATGAAGAGAAGTTGTGGAGCTTTGACTTGAGTTTTGAAGTCCCTTTAAGAAAAGGCATTTATAAATAGCTTTTTTATCTTTTTAGTTATGCATAATCTATAAAACACGATTCTGTGCCTATGTAATAAAAATAGACTTAATAACAAAAAGCAAGTTTAATTAAAACTCATAACTGGAGATGTCAGCATCCTGATCGCAGGTCTGATTATACTTCTTTCTAAATTTAGTTCTATATTCTGAATTTCATGATGGATATTATGTAGTCAGTGCTTTGGGAAGTCATGCATAATGTAACAAGGATTTTCACTTAACAGTACCTTTAGCAAATGTTCTCTGTGCTAATATTGTATGCCAAGTAGAATGTGATATAACAAATGATTTATTTTCCATAGGCGTGGTGGGTTGACCTCGGCTGCTGCCAGGTGCCCACCAAGCCGCTCTGTCACTGCCCTCCTCTGCAGAATGGAGGGGGTTTGGTAGTGGTGCAATGAAAATAAGATGGAAAAAGCCTCATGGGTCAGGTCAGGATAAAGGCAGTTTGATAAAGCAAAATCAAAGGTTGTGCACGTAAGCAAAGGAAAACAAAAGATTTTTTCTCACTACTTCCTATCAGCAGGCAATGCCTAGCCACTTCCAAAAAAGCAGGGCTTCAGGATGCATAGTGGTTGCTCCGGAAGACAAACACTGCGATAACAAATGCCCCCCTCCTTTCTCTTAGCTTTTATTGCTGAGCAGATGTCATACGGTGTGGAATATCCCTTTGGTCAGTTTGGGTCAACTGTCCTGCCTGCATCCCCTCCCAAGATCTCACCCACCCCCAGCCTGCTGGTGGGGGGAATGTTGGAGGGACAGCCTTGACGCTGTGTGAGCACTGCTCAGCAGTAGCCAAAGCACTGGTGTGGTGCCAACACCACACAGCTACCAGTACAAAGCACAGTGCTATGAGGGCTGCTTGGGGAAGGGAAAATTAACTCCATCTCAGCCAGGCCCAGTACAATCTGTTGTTGAATTTTATCCTCAAAATCTTGAAACTTCAAGAACTTAAAAAGGAAGCATAACCCTTTTAAGTTACATGTGTGAAAAGATAGGTTTGTGGATGCAGTCCAATCACAACTGTATTTATTGATCGGGTGGCACTACTGACGCAGAAATAATTTTAGTGGGTCCATGAAGCTGAAATCCTAAAATTGTCAGTTTGCAGAGAGTCCTGAAGAAAGCAAAAATACTCTTTTCAAGATAAAATGTTCGCCTTGCAAAGATATGTGGCTTACATCAAGAGGACCAGGCACTTTGCGCCCACCATTTCTGAGCTGGAGAAATACTACTATGTCTCTAAAATTATAATCATGTTTAACATTGTTTCAGAGTCACAGTTCTTTAGTTTGTTTGTCTTTGTTTAACCTAACAGGTTAAAAAAGGTTTCTAAACAAACAAACAGGATTGGTTTTCATCTATCATTTTAAGTATTAGACAGGTCAAGAACTGAAGAATTATGTAAATTTAAATATGTAAATCACTGTATGACAGCTAGTGAAGAAAGTAGCAATTGAGTATGATTTCTGTGAATGGGGTATGTTATAGCTGCTGCCCTTCCATTTTTGTTAAGACTGAAATTGTAAACACCAATAACTGCTAATTGGTCCTTTATGTAGGTTTGTAGGTTCCAAGACCCAAATAAATCTTGAGGAGGGGTCTCTAGGAGGGACTAACATGGCTACAGGAAATCCTGTATGGCCCTTCAGAAGTTTAGGAAAGATTTTCAAATGTTTATGTCTGCCTGTGGTAAAACACATCAATCTGAGTTTGGTTGGGATTTTTTTTTTCCTTAAGAAGTAGTGATTTGCCTCAAAACCAGAAGCTATGGGTTGAAGTGACATCCTGCAGTCTCATGCATTAAGTGGATTATTGTTTGAATCCCTTAGGGACCTCAGGGATGCAGTAAAAAATATGGGTGCTTCAGTAGCTTGCTAGAGGTGCATTGCTTAGCTCACTAAAGCATGTGCTTGTGAGTCTGATGTTCCAGTGGTGGGATATTGCCAAGACCACCAGAACCTCGAGGTAGCCTGAATCGTAGGTCTGCTCCACAAAGACCGGAGGGGGTGAACAGTGCTGCATCAAGCAGGGGTGCCCAACTGAAGCAAGTGGCTGATGTGGACCTCTGCGTGGTCACTGTTTGGTGGCATTTCTCCTGTCCTGCACTCTGCTCATGCAGTTTCCTTGGCTCCCTTCCAGTCACTATGTTTCTCTGCATACCTGAGACCGTGAACATTTCTTGTTGGACTGATCAGTCTGTCTTTGTCCTTGACTGAGTGAGAGACCAGCTGACAGATGTGGTTTGGTTTTTTTTTACCTAGTGTTCTCTTCAGAAAGTGGGTTTACAGAGTCTTTGTGTCCTTCAGCAGGACAAGCAATAGCTCAGCATCTCAGTTTTCAGCAGGCCAAAAAAGTGGTTTTCAAACCTGTATCCTGGCTGGGAAGCTCTGTGATAGTTGTCATGGTCTAGGGAGAACTTGAAGTAGGTCAAATGCTTAAAAAGTAAATGAACAATCTGTTCATTTAGTTCTCAGACTGGTGCAACAAGTCACAGGTTTGTAACAGGAAATTCAGCATAGACTCTAGAAATATGTTCCAATGGTGAGATTGTCTAAATACTGGAATAAGTCTGTGAGGAGCCTGTGGGATCCTCATTACTGAAGCGTTCAAAACCAAAGGCAGGAATGATGGAATTGCACCTTCTTCACTGGGGAGGGCAATGGAGTTGGTGGCCACCAGCCCTAATTGTCCTAGAAGTCTTTGTTTTCTGTTGACATAGTTGCCCTGCAGCATGTATCAGAGAGGCTTCTGTGTCAGGATTGAAGACGTCTCAGCTAGGATGGTGAAAGAGACAGTTTTTGGATTTTTGGAACATGGCCATTCACTGCGTTTTTCCTCTGCCAGAGAGCACTTAATGATATTTGTCTGTACTGAAATTATCAGAGTAATGGGGCTAACCAGTCATCCAGTTGCTGGAAGTTATTGTTACAGCATTTCAGTTAGTTCATGTCTTTGAGCTCCTTCCAGCAATCTGAAATCCAGAGTGAATTAAGTTTATTAATTTAAAACAAGCAAAGGTTCTGGAGGATGACGATATAATGCAGAGTTAGAACCTCAATTTTACAGGACAGTACTCATGAATATTACATAGTGTCAGGCTTATGTTTTATTTGATGTGTTTATTTTTATTTGTTGTGAAGATAATGCTTCTCATCAATGTGACCTATACAGAAAGCATATCATAGAGCTCTACTAAATTCTGTTGCTGCTGGAGGTCTATTAGGATAATAAGAGCTTATGCCTTTCTGTTGGTTGTGGCCAGTGAATTAATGAGAACTGGCAATATGTCTACATTCAAGCCAGTAGGCCCTGTTTTCAGTTTGCTGTTTCTCTTTCCAGTATTTACTAATGTTTGACAAATCGTAATTGCAAGCAGACTGTGTAATGCCAAAAAGTCGTGAGAGCAAATAAGCTGTTTGTACTGGAGTTCATAATGAGCAGAAAAGTTAGGCTAAAATTACTTCTTCTGACAACTTTCTAAGCATGCTGTGATTTATTTTTAAATCAGTGAGATTAACATTTATCCTTCTTGTTTCCTTGTTCCTTCCCTTGACATTCTCTATGTATGTTGCAAGTATTTGGGGGAATAGAGGGAACGGTTGGTTGTCTTAAGTTATGAATAACATAATAGATAAAAATCAACAGCTCAGTAAAAAGACAAAAAAGTGATTTAAATACATGCTGTAATTTGTTAGATCCATTATTTTTGATAATTTAAAAATGATAGGTAAAATGAAGCTATTAAGGAATTATCTATAAGAAAAAATACTAGCATAATTAAAGGATTCAGAAATAAAGTTTCAGGTAGCAGTGTGATTCAGATAACAGTCATTAACTGGAAAACTTAACTGTGTTTTCATAGCAAGTTGTATCCTCTCCTGGTTCTGAAATATTTTCTTCATTTAGATATATTCAATTCAATGTGCAGTTAAAGGTTGAAAAACATGTTAGGATTTGAGGAACTGATTATCTTTGTTTATTCTTACTGTTCCCTTTCAGTCTGTGAATATAAATTAGGTTTCAGACTGTTAGCCATATCAAAATCTCAAAAGACAGAGTGCTCAGTAGTATATTTTGTTAGCAACAGAGAATGTGTACCTTCATAAATGTTAAATTTACAGTACAGCACTTGCTTGGATGAACTTGATTTTTCTTCCATGTATCTGCTGTATTTAAGATGTTTCTACTTAAACTATTAATTAGTAATTTTCAAATAATATACATAAGATGTATTTTAGAAAATAATTTAAAGTTCTGGTTGAAATAGTTTCAATTTCAAATGGAGTAGGAGTAAACTTGACATTAACCATGATTAAAAAATGAATAGTAGTCACTTGGCAAATAAATTATGGCTTTTTTATCACTCACTAATGTCATAATGGGAAAGGAAAAATTGGGGCTTTAAATAGTTAGCATGAAATAGTATAAAATTTCGTGCAAAGTCCAGTGTAAAACAACCATGCCTTAAAATACTGAAATAAAACCAAAAGTAGCAGTGGTCACTTGGGTAAACCACTGTGTGAATAGAAAGTTTCCTGATTTTAATCAGGCTTATGATTAGTGATTCAAATCACTGATTTAAATTGATTCACCCTGATTTGGCTATGTGATCCCTTGAGTGACAAACATAAAATAGCACTGCTTTGGTACAGTATGAAAAGTTCAAGTTTGTACCTGCCTATGCAATGTTAATAGCATTATGTCTAGCCGTACCTAAGTTTAATCGCTCAGTTTTACCAAAATGTAATTTTCAGGAAGTCCAACAGAGCCATGTTTCACAAAAACTGTTCCCACAAGAGCTAAATGCCAAGATAATCAATCATACAGTGTACTGTATCCTGTTGTTATGGATATAATATATTATTTATGCAGTGTAAAGATTTTTCAGATGTTGTTGAAATGAACAGGCAAGCAAATGAACACCTGTAAGGGTAGAATGCGTCCTTAGCTGAAAACTGCAATTTCCTAGGTTAAAATTTGTAAAGATGCTTTCAATGCCTGTATTTGAGACTGATTTGCTGGAAGTATGGGAGTAGCGAGGGAAGTAGCAAGAAGTCAGTTGGAAGTCTATAATATGCTACTTATACCTACAGATGAGTATTTGTATACCACTGTTATTTCAATTATTAAATCTGAAAGTTGTTACTCAGTCACTGGAAATAGGGTGAGACATTTTGGCAGCAGAAGGAAACCCAAGGACAGTTTGAGGTAGTGCGGTGTGTGTTCCTCAGTGACCCATTACATATGTCACCACTGGTACATTTAATGAATATGCTTAGGCACAGGCTTAGGCTTTTGATGGAAAGCTGTCTCAGCTTTGAATTTTCCCCCCATTGCATTGTTTCACATTTTGTTCTTGTGCTGAGAATGAGATGATAATCTTCATCAGATTCATATAATAAACTGTGATATTTATACAAGAAGCCCTAAATGACTGATTGAAAACAGTGTAGCAGTGGGAAAAAAAAACCTGCTTCACATAAAAAAAAAGCTACCTATTGAAATAAGGGTGACTTTCTTCCTTTCTCCCTGTCAGATCTGGAAGTTCTTTCTAGCTGGTTTTCAGGAAAATCTGCAGTCGTACCTGCAGAGTAGTTTTCAAACTGTGATCCTGTTATGTTGCCTGGCTGAAGAGATCTGCAGCTTAGGGACTTTCAGAGGCAAAGGCACACCACTGCTGTACTTACTGCCCCTTGGTAGATTTTTATTAGTTACCTACCTAGTTTTTGAGCCCATATAAAGTTTTAACACCTTCTATATTCTTTTGTGGCTTTGCCATCTGCCAGGTGAAGAGGTGCCTTTGGCTGTTTAACCACATTTGTTAATTCTATTTGCTATTGTTGATTTAATTCCTATAGCTGCTGCTACCTGTTCTCAGGTACATCAGCCTTGTTTTTCTACCTACTTCTCAATCAGCTGTAGTGCCGTTCTCATGCCTTCTTACTCTTCCCTTTTCCTATTTTTTCCCATTCTTTAAATAGCTTCAGTCAGCTCTTCTCTCCACCATGGCTCCCTTTCTCATCACTGTCATCTCCATCAGGTGTTCTCTCAGTAGTCTTCCTCTCTATAGCAGTCTCACTTTCACCTTTTGGTTCTTCCCTGTTCATCTTTGATTCTAACTTCCATGCTGGCCTTTTGTACTTTTCAAGCTGCCACATTTCTTTGTGCCCTTCTGTTCATTTGCAATGTAGACATGTTTCAGTTCTGCTCAGTAGACATCATCCATCCTGTTCTTTAGCAATTTCTCACTGATTTTCGTCTTACATAGTTCCTTTTCCATGAGACCCCTGACATTAATCAGCCTTCCTCTCGCTCTGTTGGTCATTCACTTGGCCTTTCCATATCTGCTCTAAGTTTTAGGGGGTTGCAGAAGTGACTGCCCTCTTCTGGTGTCTGTCTTCTCTAGTAGTTCCTCCTTCCAGGAATCTCCTAGTCTTGTCTCCTAGAACGTTATTTCACACAGCTCTGCCTTTTGCTTTTTTCTTCCTCTTGTCTGTGGAGAAATCCTGTCCGTGAATACAAATCCATGTCAATACTAATGAGTCTTATCTCAGTCTCTCTCCTCCAGCTCTACATTTCTGTCCAAATTAAAATCTTAGCTGATATTTTATGAATTAGGCAATTTTCAAGAGAAAAGTCCAACCCTTCTTGCTATCTGCTTTCGCAGTCACAGTGGGTATCAGCACTGTTTCTCACTGTAGCCTGTGCCTTACTACTGCTGTGGTCACTTTCTAGTGCTTATCTAAATCCTTCTTAATCCTCCTTTTGTCCCTTCATTTTCCACAGCTGACAAATTATGTGCTCTCTCTTTCCTGAGGAGAACCCATCTGTGGGGTTCCCTGTACTAGCATTCTCCAGCTGTATTGCACAGATGATACTACATTTCATCTCAGTTCCCTGAGTAACAGTAACTCTCAGCAACTATTCCTGATTTGTGGGGTTCTTTTCTTTGACTTTGCTGTACATTTTTAGACCTGAAAATTGTCTTCGTTTCAGTTAGTTGGTCTAAAAGATCTTGCCTCATATAAATCTTGTTCTTCCTGCTTGGCATTTCTAAGACATATCTTTTTGATTTGTTCATAAAATCATAGACTCATAGAATAGTTAGGGTTGGAAAGGACCTTAAGATCATCTAGTTCCAACCCCCCTGCCAGGGGCAGGGACAATTCCCACTACACCATGCCACTCAAGGCTCTGTCCAACCTGGCCTTGAACACCACCAGGGATGGAGCATTCACAACTTCCTTGGGCAACCCACTCCAGTGCCTCACCACCCTCACAGTAAAGAACTTCCTCCTCATATCCAATCTAAACTTCCCCTGTTTAAGTTATAAACAGTTACCCCTTGTCCTATCACTACAGTTCCTAATGAAGAGTCCTTCCCCAGCATCCTTATAGCAACCCTTCAGATACTGGAAGGCTGCTATGAGATCTCCATGCAGCCTTCTCTTCTCCAGGCTGAACAGCCCCAACTTTCT
>WYDI02032702.1:0-45974 GCA_009867235.2 Psittacus erithacus | reverse complement strand
CACTGGAATGGGTTGCCCAAGGAAGTTGTGAATGCTCCATCCCTGGTGGTGTTCAAGGCCAGGTTGGACAGAGCCTTAGGTGGCATGGTTTAGTGTGAGGTGTCCCTGTGCATATCAGGGGGGTTGGAACTAGATGATCTTAAGGTCCTTTCCAACCCTAACTATTCTATGACTCCATGATTCTAAATGCTCTCTGAAGGTGTTTCAGATGATTGTCCTGAGTCACCTTCTGTTTCATTAGACACAGTGGATAAACAGAGCTGTGTTGATCATGGCCTGGTTCATTCAAAACCTACAGGTTAACCACACAGTTATGATTATAACTTTTCAGTGCATTTAGCACTGCCTATACCACCACGACTGCTGCACAGAATAAGGTTTGCTATAGGGTGCTGTGCGGTGTTAAGACTTACAATAACTTTAAAACAAAAACTCTTAAACACAGCCAACAGCTGTACGTACTTGTTGCATGTTCTGCGTCAATGCTGCATGTAATAAGAAGCTGCATCCAACGCCTGGCTCTAGCTAATGGAGCCCCTCGCAAAGCCCGTGTGTGCTATAAGACACAAGCTGACTGGATCTATCAAAGTTGGCTTTACACTGCAGTCAGAAAAATGAAGGACAGCCGTTCAAGCTGTGTTTATGTTGCAGCTTCTCCTCCCCTCCTTCAACCTCAACACTTCTACACCAGCCCAGCACTGAGATTCTCAGATAGAAGACACCAAGGCAACGATCATTTAGACCTGCCCTTGGCTTATGGGAACAGTTTCAAGCAGTAAGTAGGGTGCTCCCTGTCTAATGTTGACATGGCCAAAGCTTAAAAAAACCCCTCTGAGCACTGCATTTTTTGTCTGGGTATTCTGGGGACTATGAGTTGGCCAGTATTTCAGAAATTGCTTCTCACCCAAAGATGGTCTGCAGAAACCTAGTTTCTGCCATCTAAACCACCGGACTGCAGATACTTTGGCCAATCTCAGTTTCATGGCTGAGTGGAAGAATAATGCCACCCACCAAAATACCACTCCCACCTCTCCAAAGTGACTGGACATCTTTCAAGTGCCAGAAAGGACTTGTACCCAAGATCTGTCTGGGGCACTCACCTGTCTGTGCTGCAAACTTCACAAACCTCCATGGCCTCCTGTCCCTAAGTAGTCAGAGTACCCCAACACCTCTGTTGAGCCTGTCACTGCTGAGGACAGGCAGGTCTGTGCTGTTGGCCATTACAGGCAAGTCAAGAATGGCTCAGTCATGATCACTGCACAGGCCATCTTTTTCTGTACATCCCTTCTTCCAAATCCTGCCTCCATTTCAAGCCTTCCAGGATCCGCTTCGAGGTACAGCATGTAGTAAACCCTGCTGTCTCTTTACTTTTAGCTTTCTCTCACCAGCTGCCTTTATTACTCCTAAACCTTTATTACTCCTGCTAAACACTCAATTTTCTCACACTTTCTAGTACTTTAGGCTGGAATCTTGAAGCCCTGTCAGAATCAGGAATTCCCCATTGTCTCCACATCTTCTTCCAGCCTGGCCCTTTATCCTCACAGTGATCATTGTTCCCTGGTGACTCACAGGCACCCCCCTTCTTCCCTCCAAATGCCTCCTGAACAACCTTCTCTTTTCCAAAGCCTGTCAAAACTAAGCCCAGCAGGATTCCCTACACCAGCCTGACCTGGTTACAATACCTCCTGGAACTGATCCTCCTGCTGTCTGTGAAATTCCTGTACAAGTGCCACTTCTTTATGCAGTACCATTAGCAGAAGATTAATAAATAATGCACAGGAATAACACAATCCCCAATAAACAATGTACTACTTCTCTTATTTTCTTAAGTGAGCAACATGGATCCTAAATCTAATCTGCCCCTCCTGTTGTTACCCAAGCCTCATCTCAGCTACCAAACTCTACCTTCCCTCCCCTGGCAAGCCTGTCATTCCTTCCTTCCCAGCTGACAAGGCTTTTGCTGCTCCCTCCTCCAGCCCAAATACACTAGAAAACATGAATGCAAGCATCCATACAACACGAATGCAAGCATTCATACACACACTAGGTTACGTGTTGAAAATGCACATGCTTCCATATGCTGCAGTACAGTACTCATAGGTATTATTCAGGTATCTGCTGCAACCCCTGCAGGAAGAGGTGAGCTGGAGATTTTCTAATGGAAACAAAATCACTGAACCCAAAGTCTGGGCAAGACAGTGGTAGATATATGATCAGGGCAGTGTTCAGCAGAAGCACAGATTGGGCCCAGGGGGCCTCTGAATGGCATCTTTAG
This sequence comes from Psittacus erithacus, assembly GCA_009867235.2. NCBI lineage: Eukaryota > Metazoa > Chordata > Aves > Psittaciformes > Psittacidae > Psittacus > Psittacus erithacus. Next base: position 43,699 of record WYDI02032702.1, on the reverse strand, counting down.
CGTTAAAAGGAAGGAATTCAGGAGCTTTAGATCAGAAGTACATCCCAAATGGGCATTAGACTCTAATAAATAAGATGCTTTACACTGACAGAGTGCCAAAAACCTCCTAACATCCTCCCTGAGCTCTGCATCCAGGCGTCTCTTCAGTTGGCAGTGGCTTGGATGGTAGAAACCAAGCAAACAAGCTCCCTACGTAACAGAGGAAGGAAGGGAAGCAACATCCTGGTGGAGGAACATCAAGTCACAGCCACTACACCATGCATCCTCTAATTTGGGACTACAATAAATCCTCCAGGACAGGGACTGTCTCTTTCCAGTGTCTGGACAGTACCCTGAACAATAAGACCCGAGTCTCATACCAGCACTTCAGCATGCACTGCACAAATATCTACTGTCACCAGGGGACTGCAAAGAGAAGCCATCTCACATGGACCTCCCCAGGGGCATCTGCAGGGGATGGTGGAGGTTTGAGTCACTGACCTGAGACCCAGACCCAGGGAGCTCGCTGTGAGTCACAGTCCAGTGTGTCCTCTTTCCAGACAGGCTCCCTCAGTCATTATCAAACATTCACCAATGTGGGAGCTTTAACATGAGTTTTTTTCAGAGCAAATCCCATACTCTTATCCAGGGTTTGCCTGCACACAGAGGTCCAGTTGATAGCCAGCCCTGTATGGCCTTAAAAGAAGAGACAAAAAGTGCAAGGACAAGGACAAGGGCCAGAAATAATCAAATTCTCATTGTCATGAAGCAGCAGTCATGGGAAAACATCCAGGGTCCCAGCAGCGAGATGGCAGGAGACTGTCCCTGTCCCCTCCCATCCTGAATATCTAGGTTGGTCCAGCTGCATTTCCAAACAGGCTGCTGCTTACCACAGGGAGCTGCCAGGTTCATATCTTCAACCCTCCCAAGAGCCCTAGCTCAGGCTCTTGTTGCATAAGGCAGGGACACATCCCTGAGTCTGAGGTTTAGAAACAAGATGTATTTATTTGTTATTATTTTCAGTTATCTGAGTGCAGTAAAGGTCAGAACACTTATCTTCTGGGACTGGTTCCTGCTCCCACTCATGCGATTCAAAACCAATTGAATGATTTTTTCTGTACTTCTCAGGCAGAAAAAATCCAGTGGGAATGAAACCTGATACAAGGCATTTTCTAAAGAGGATCTGTGGGAAATGAGGATCCACTGCAATGAGAGGAAGGGGAGGCTTGTGGGCATTCCTGGGTACCTCCTCCCTAGTCCCCTTTAGTCACAACAAAAGATGATTAGAGATGGTGGAGAGGCCACAGCTTTTTACCCAAGTTTTAACCTAAGCTGATCCCAAGGACTGGACAGCATCACCCAAGTGATACTCCCAGAGCTGTGCTTTGGATAACAAGACTCAAGGACATCGCTGCATGCCCTGTGCCGGGTACACAGGCTGCTCCACAATCTCCAAGATTAATTTATGCAAAACACAGGAAGACGGGCTTTTTCCTTTTGCAGTGAATGACTTCATTAACCTTTCAGGAGCTTGGCAATAGCAAAGTAGAAGCAGTGGGAAAATCACTCTTCTGGGGGAAGGGAACTTCTGCTAACAGCACATACCTGGAAGAGACCAAAGACACCAGGAAACGATGGACCCTGATCTACTTACACTCTGCCTTCCTCTTCTGCTCTCCCAGCCACCCTCCAGCCTCTGCCCTGGTCTTGCAATGGTCCTTCTCCCAGAGCTGCTGACAGCTCACAGCATGACCAGAGAGACAAGGAAGTCAGATGGGAGGGCAAACAAGCCAGAGGAACAAGGTTTTGGAAAGAGTCTGGAGAGAGACCTAGCCCAGAGGCAAAGCGGGAGGGAAGGAGCAGGTAAAACAGGTGAGGCAGGTATGAAGAGGGAGAGAAAGGGCTGTGGGAAAAATGGGAAAAGGTATATGGCACCTTGCACAGAGCCACAAAAGGGATACCATCTCAGCATGCTAAGGAAGGGCTGGTCAGTTGCGGAAACAGAAGGGAGAAATCAGGAACTGCCTGGTTAAGAGAGCTGAGGCTGAGAACTTTTATGAGCCTGGGCCTGAGTCACGACTGGCAGAGGCAAATGTGGTGCTACCCAGAAACAGATCTAAACTGTACTAGAGGCCACAAAGCCACCAAGCCCTGTCCTGTAGGACACTGGACGAACTTCAGCACATGACCACCTACATGACCTCTTTGTGCCCTATTGTCAGGGACACCTGATGAACCCTCATTTTCCAGCTGCCCCATCAGCCTAGCTGCAGCCACCTCTCCCTGCCCTGGGGAAAGGACTTCACCATGTCCTCATTGTGGGAGGCAGAGTCCATGAAAGGATATCCAAACATACCACCACCTTTCAACTGTCACTGCTGGCCAGGATCTTTGCAGGCAAAATCCTGGCCCTGCAGGGAAGTGATTAAATAAGCTGCATGCACACTGGCTGACAGAGGAAAGCCTATCACATATCAGATAGTGGGAAACCTCTTTGTGGCTATCCTTCAGGCAGATGGGAAAGGGGTTCTCCCTAAGGCAGTGATCCTGCTGTTCCCCGCCTGTCCAAAGCACCCAGAACAGAGCACAGCCATCCTGATGTGCTGGGTGCTGGCTTCTGGGCTCAGTGCAACTCTCCACAAGATGCAGACACCTCCCCAGACCCCCAGTGCTAGTTCTCTCCTTCCTGTATCACAGCTTTCCCTGGCAGAGCAGAGGACCTGGACTCCACCAGGAGTGACACAGGGGGACAACCACAGATGTCTCCAAGCAGCCAGGCAGAACACAATCCATGTTTTCAGATCTGTGTCTATAGCCAGGGGGAAGTTGGAGGAACAGGATTAGCACAATAGGCCAAGACTAGAACAAGGCACAAGGCCATGTCCAGAGAGGTAAGGTGACATCAGGAGACAAAACTCAGGACTACAGACTTTACCAGGCTCCCAGGCAGAAACAAAGCACTCAAGACACTGAAGTGACAACTGTGCTGCAGCTCAGAACAAGAGCTGGGGCATCCCCATCCACAGCTGGCAGGACATAAGCAGACGGATTCTCACCTTGCTCAGCCAGAGGGCAAGCTACAACCAGGGGCTGCCCGGCCGATCCCATGCCCTGGACAGCCCATGAGGCCTGGCTGCAGGGACACACAGTCAGGGACAACAAAAAGGGGTCTGCATCAGAGAGACACATAACAGAGGAATTTGGGGGATAAACCAGAGAGAGGCAATAGGAAGAGTGTGCGGCGCATGAATAGTGGGGGAGGGTAGGAGATACAGGGTGAGAGAAGAAAATGACATGAACAGAAGGAAGGGAGCTGCAAATAGAAGGGGATATGGAAACAGCAGAGAGAGACAGATTGCAAGAGCGGTGGAAGTAGAGGAGACCTAGAGGGACAGAATATAATAAGAATTCTTAAAATGAGAGGAAAATGGAGAGAAAAGAGAGGAGAAAGGGGAGAGGAGAGGGATTTACAGTCTTCTGGAGAAGGAAAACAAAAACCTTGCGTGTTTTTGTCCTTAGCTTTCAAAGGTTTCATGGGAGCAGAGTGAAGATTTGTCATCTTCATTTTAAGAAGGGGGGAACTTAAGGCGCAGAGACTGAGAAAGCCAGTGAATGAGTGAGATGGTAGAAAGGAGCTTAGCTACCTACTCAAGAGTCTTCTTTCAAAGATACAGGTGAAGAATCCCAGACTGGTTTGGGCTGGAAGGGACCTTAAAGCTCGTCCAGTCCCAACCCAGTGCCATGGGCAGGGACACCTTCCACTAGAGCAGGTTGCACCAAGCCCCTGTGTCCAACCTGGCCTTGAATACTGCCAGGGATGGGGCAGCCACAGCTTCTCTGGGCAGCCTGTGCCAGCGCCTCAGCACCCTCACAGGGAACAGCTTCTGCCTAAGAGCTCCTCTCAATTTCCCCTCTGGCAGGTTAAAGCCATTCCCCCTTGTCCTGTCCCTACAGGCCTTTGTCCCTCTCCAAATTCCTTGTAAGCCCCGTTTAGGTACTGGGAACTCCTCTAAGGTATCCCTGGAGCCTTCTCTTCTCCTAATAAGCCCAACTCTCTCAGCCTATCTTCAGAGCAGAGGTGCTCCAGCCCTCTGGTCATCTTTGTGGCCACCTCCGGACTCGCTCCATCAGGTCCATGGTCTTGACTTTCTTCTCCTGAGCACACCAAAGAGAGCCCACTACCCTAAGATGGCTGGAAGGGGGCCTGCTAGAAGAACAAGAGGTAATGCAAAGTAACAGGAAAAAGTGGCACCTGCTCTTTTTTGCCAGCACCAGAGTCTCTGGAGATCTGGATTTAGACACACTCAGAGTAAACTAACCTAGAACGCACCAAACAAGCACTATCTGAATGCTTATGTGGAGAATTACCTGCAGGGAAAAGATGTTGAAGTGTGGGTTCAGCTGCTTGCCAACCCTACCAGCTAACAGCAGCACCCAAAGCAGGGTGCAGGAGGCTGCGATGGGGGCTTTGCTCTTGCAACACCCACTAACATCTTTCATCTGCAGCTCCTTTTTTTTGTGTCCAATATTTATCCAGTTTAATTTGTATCACCTTTATGTTTCACAGAAGACAGTGCTTTTTGTGCATAGAAACAAACACCAAGCCCCAAACACCACACACAGTCAAGCCAAATATAGTTTGCAAGAGCCCTGAATAAACCAAATACTTGGTGCCTGCTTGCACTCCTGTACACACATGGGCAAACAGAGCTTCCCAGTTACTCACTGCATACAAGAACCCAAAGGTTCCAGTATTTTCCTAACCTCAAACACTATTTTATGGCCTGCTAGCGCTAGGATTCCCTCGTCAGTGAGTGACGAAGGTCTCTGCTATAAACTGATGCTAATGGCAGGTTGTGTACCTTATTTGTTTATTGCTGAGGAGGAATGTTTGTCGTGGCTGTCAAGTTTATAGAAATATTTCCATGACTTCAGACAGCTTGGCATTCTTACATGCAGCTGAGGGAGTGGGTGAATGCACAGATGAAAAATGGAAGAAACATTATTAAGGGAGGAAAGAGAACATCTCCTGCCACCACCGAGACAGCTAAGAAAGGCCAGGGAGGTCAGAGACATTTCTGAATAAAATGCATTTTACTTCCCCCAGGGTTTTCTGAAGGGCTGGCAATAATTAAGCATCACAACACCTTTCTGGAGTAGATAAGTCAGCTGAGGCCATCTGAGGTTAAAGGACTTGCCCGTGATCACACACAGCAAATCAGTGGCAGAGAGGAGAATTAAACCCAACAGGCTTATCTTCCATTACCCAAGCCCTACACACCTGGATGACATCCAGATGCAAAGACAGGAGCTGTGCTGACCTGACCAAGCATGGATCCTCCAAGGTAGTACAGCAACCAGGCTTATTGCTGAGCGGCAAGCATCCACCCTCACTTAAAGATGGTAATTGTGAAAACAAGTGACAGAAGGCTGGGAAGCAGTGCCTAGTTACAAACCGTGGAGCCAAGTGGATTAAATATACATCGATAGATTCAATTACAAAGAGCAGCATGTAAAATGGAACTGACTGCAGTCAAGGACCCAGGATGGCAAGAAATAACCCCAAAATATAGCCATGGGTTTCAGTTAGAAGAAATCTGCACTTGCAGACCTCATGGAGAAGGTGCAGCCTTCGGTCTCCAGGGGGACTGTCCCAGGCTACCCCAAGCAGTGAGCAGACAGTGACACCCAAGCCCCAAGGGCTAGTGAGAAGCCTGCAGGACTCAGGTTTAGTGGGCTGAGAGAGATCCGTATCACCTAAAGCCGAGCAGCCCTTTGTTATCACTGTCACCAGAGACACTGGAGAGTGAAGTGGCACAGAAAGGGAACTGTTCCCCCATGTGTCGCCCAGGCTGAGATGCACCCGCTGAGAGAGAAGGAGGAAACCTGTTCCACACTTGGGTTCTGCGCTGCCCTGGGCTGGAATATCCAAAGACACCCTCAATGGTGTCAGTATTCAGCCCTGCATCCATCTGCACCCAAGTGCACATTCTGGTTTTGGCATACTGAAAGCAGTGGATTTAGCTGAAGGAAAGGCCAGATCCTGACACTGCTGACCAACTAAATGGTTCAATACTTCTTGTCTGGAGCAGGAAAAGAAGCTCACTTACCTCTTCTTCCCTTGCCCATGCATTTCCCCAGAATTTCAGAGATTATGGAATTATCACTGCAACCCCCTGCCCAACTTCACCCACAACACATGTGCTACCTTGATCACTAGTAAGGGTTTGATTTTCTCCTTGGAGCAAAAATAGAAAGGATAATCATTCAGTGCTCCATACACACAGCTGCCACCTGAAAAACGCAGGTGAACACAGTTAAATGGAAAGGCAAGTGCAATCTCAGGCCATTTTTTTTTGTACCTGGAGAACTAGACCAGCAGTATTTTGCATGCAAGATTACAGGTCTGTGCGTAGTTGCGTTTTCACATTCCATTACTCCAATTGCACACAGTCAGTTACGTGCCTTAGCAGCAGCTTACAAAAGCAATTGCTGCTCAACATACAAAATCCAGCCTCCAGATGCACACGCGCAAGACTGAAACCTGGTCCTTATTTTTCAGCTCCAGAAAACAACATACATTTGCAAAATGCCTGCCCCCTGCACAAACACCACACCAGTGTGTTTTCTTGCACTTAGGTTTCTATGTTGATCCACATATTTGTTCAAGCTTTGCAATAACCTACAATGTATCCAGCATTCTGCAATAAGAAGCATCCCAAAAATGCAAAAAAGGATCCTGTTTTTGCATTAAAAAATTCTTCTCCCAGCAAGCAACTGTAACCACCTCTCCAGCTAGAATGTACTGTCTGTTTAAGGCTCCAGAGAAATGCAGTGCTAACCCTTTAAGACAGTAAGAGATGAATACTTTTTTTCATTTAAACTATAGGGGAGTTTTACCTAGATAGACTGCAATTTCCTGAGCTCCAGTCTGGCAAAGAGCCCGGGGCTAAGACCACCCCCCCTTCTTTTGGCAAAAATTACCATGGCGTCATTAATAGTCAGAGCAGTTTTCAGGGGGTTGTTTTTACAAAGGATGTTGAGAAAACCCAGTTGTAAGCAAGCCCAGGCACTGCAGAACTTCTTCCAAGAACTAAACTGATGCACAACATCCTCAGCGTAGTATCCCCAAATACCCTACCAAGGGACGGTTCAGTTCTGAGTCAGAGGGAAGCAGATTGAAGCACAAACAGCCATTCCTGCACACCACTCTCCCCGCTACGCACTCACACACAAGTTTACAATGTGAGTAGTGACCAGGTTGGGGTTGGCTCGGGAAAGCTGATGAGATCACAGTCTGGGGAGATAGAGCCTCAGACAGCCTCAAGTTGTTGTTAATCGGCTCCTTGTTTTGCATGAGGGCATGGAGAGCAGTTGTTATACCAGGTTTACCATATGTTTGTAATATTGTTGTTATGGGAATACATGGACAGCCAGTGTCACTGGCAAGTTGCGCTGTTTTCTGCTGGAAGGACAAAATAGACTTCACTATACAGGAGAGCCCGAGTGTGCATATACTTGTAGCAGAATCTACTGTAGCATGAGTCATGCTGGGTGCAAAGCCACAGGCTTTGTTCATGGGATATTGCACAAGCCCACTGTGGTGTCTGCACAGGAGCACTTCACACAGCACCAGCAACACAGCATGCGGCTTCTTCCCTGGGAGGTGGGCAAGTGCTGCCCCCATTTTACACATTGCAGCAGGAGGATCCATCCGAGCTTCAAGGCAATTTGCCTAAGGCTGCCCTTCAGGATCTTGAGTTCTGCAAGACCTCCATGCTCGAGACCTCCATGTTCAAGACCACCCATTCCTCAAAATGGACAAGTGAAGGGGAAAGCAGGGGTGACATTAATGCAAACAGTTAAGTACATAACTGTGCCTCACATAGCAGAAATATTTGCTTCCTCATGTGTCCCAAAATGGTGTTCAGGCCTGCCAGTTTGCTCACAGGACACAGAAATAATGTGTTTGTGTGTGTGAGACTGTTATCCAAACTACAGCGCCCAACATGTCTGCCCTCTTAGGTGTAGGGCAGGGAGCATCAGTGGTGCTTGCATCTCCAGCGAGTAGAAGCAATGTTGATGTCTTATGGCTCCGCCATACAGGAGGAGCATGGAGTAACTACTGAGGAGAAATCCTCTCATGCGACAGCCCCAAAAAACCCAGGCTGAAGGAGCAGAATACATTTTGTTTGCTGCCAGCCCCACCAACTCCTGAGCCACCACTGAAGATCACAGAGACAGAAGCAGCTCTGACTGGAGCAACACACAACCAGTTCAAAGGAGAACCGATTTACCCACTTAGGCTCCTTCCACACATCAGCAAACAGCATCAGAAATGGCCAAGTCCCTTCCCCACCTCCTCCCCGCCCCAGCCCTGACATGTTGCCATTTTCTGTCCCTGTCTCCACGCAGCTAGTCGCATCCCATGCCGTAGTTGAGGAGTAGCGTGCAGGGTTTAATTGCACACACGTTCTCCGGGAAAGGGCAGCATGAGATGCAACCACTGTCCACAAAGGAGCAGAGGCAGGAGGCCAAGGCTGGTTATTGGCCTTGAGTCATACTTGCTGATCAGCGCATCAAGGATTTTAAAGCGCATAGCTGATCAGATCAGCGGCTTGTCCTAGAAGGAGAAAAGTGACATAAAATATGCACAACGCTTCCTTCTGTCCTGACAGCAGGTTGAGTTTTCAGATGATGTGGAAACAGCAGCCTGCTCGCCTCCCCCAACATGGTTTCCTCTCATGCCTTTGCTGCAACGCTGCCGTCTTGTTCCCGACTCCGGAGGATCTGCTACCCCCCCAGCCTCCATGCTGAGGCCCAGGCTCTGGCCAGGGAGCTCCAAGCCACAGTTTGTATGCCCGCTCAGCCCTTGGCCTTTCTTCTCAGCATGCCAAGCAGGGGCTCATTAGCGTTCCCTGTTGTTAAGCTTTTGTGGCTCTAACTCATCCAGCACCAAGCTGTAACTGAAAGGGGTATCATCAAATCCCCATTCAGGGGGGTGCAAAACTTCCCCAAGCTGCGAGCCCAACTGGAATTCAAACAGGTGATCCCGGAGAGGAAAGGTGAAGCATGCATGCGTGTGATCTGTGTGTGTTCTGTCTGCAACAAGCAAGCACTGCTTCAGCTCCTTCCCGAAGAGCCTAACTGTCGAGTATATCTGACCAGAGATCAGTCCTCTGCACGTGTATGTGCACAACATTTTTACAGCGCCACTTTCTCGTGCATATGATGTCTGTGGTATGTGCCTGCTCCATCACAGGAGTGCTGCTGTGAACAGAAAAGCCAAAACATGGCACATACTGGTTTTCAGCCTTAGCCGCCTCACATCGCAATTGGTGCTGTTGCAAAGTTGGCTGTCAAATACCACTGCTGATAGAATAAGCTACTATGTAAACTGAGGAAAACACAAGAATCAGGCAGTGTCTGCATAGGATCCACGCTTACAACGTGTGCATGTTTCCCCTCAGGAGGAAGAACGTGCAACACAAGGTGTAGCACTAACTTGCTGCTTCTGTGCACGCACAGGGGCTGGATGTGCAGGAGCATTCATGACCAAGCTTTACTTCATCCCCGCACTTATTTTCATAAGGGACTGATATTTTGTCTTTGCCATTGCCAAACTCCAGTGTAAATAACATATTTACAATCACATTTTAACAGAAGGTTCCCCTACCAGAGAAACCATCTATGGAAATGGCAAGCCACATGCTCTCCCCAGCCCCTCAGCTGCAATCCTCACACAAGTTGCTACCTACCACCCTGTGAGATGGCTACAGAGATGCCCTCCCCTGCCAACTGCCCCAAACTCTGCTACATCAGAAACTCAGCCTTCGTTTTCTTTCATGCCATAAAGTCCTGCTGCATCACATTCAGCTTTGCTACGTTCCATCCTTGCTCATGTCCTGATCCAGTTCAAAATTCCCCCTCTTTTTAAAGCCCTCAAAGGAGCCAGTCCAGGGTTGTCCTTGGACATCCTTCCTCCCCGCTCCTCCATTTGTGTACATCCTCCCTCCACAGGTTTTCCTTCTCCTCCTCAGGCCAACTGCCTGGAACAGGCATTTTCTCCCTTACCTCGCTGCCTGACAAGTCTCCTTTCAAACACGATTCGATACTTCTCCCCCCTCCTGTGATGATAAACCTCAGAGTCCCCCCTGCTTCTCACATCCCTCCATCACTGGACGCTCTGACTGTAAAGCATGTAGGATAAAGGTATCTTGGAAAACATCACAGCAAATCATGGGGGTTTGCTTTGATTCTTTCCCTGCTTATTTATTTTCTGAATGGAGGTAACAACTCAGAGAGAAGCTGGCTGAGATTTCTGCTGTACATTTTTTTTTGCAGCAGCAAGATTCTCCATCTTCCGTGCTGGATTTAATAGGGTCTCAGGACAATTTAGACTCCCTCCCCCATCTCCCATTCCTGCTCGTATTCTTCAATACATGATGCTCTCCTCCCAGCCTCGACTGGGAAAGCACGTATCCTCACTCTCTCCCCCTCTTTAGGCTCCTGCCTCTCATAGGTTGTGTCAGGACATGAGGATGATGAACATCTGCGCAGCTCAGATTCTTGTAGGCTATTTTTTAACAAAACAACTAGAATTAATAAAACCTGAATGGCAGCACATGACAAACTTAAAAGACCTCGCAAGGATGCACTGAGCGTACCGGGAGACTTTCCGCGTCTCACACCAAAAGGGAAAAATAACCCACCAAATTCTAACCAAATTCAGTGCCGACGCTGTATTGAGGCCAGTCAGGAGGATAGAGGTTTCTCTCCCCTCTGCCTTTTTTTTTTGCTTTCTTTTTTTTTTCTCTTGCACATTATCACCTCACCAACAGTTGGTAAACAGCCACAAAATCTCCAGCAGGCAAAGCAAGCAAGCAGGCTTCACACTGCTGCTCTTACGCCTAGCTAGATATTTACTTGCTGATAAACGGCAATGGCAAATACAGCTCATTTAATCTCCCAGCATCCAGGAAGAGGGAAAAGCACCATCTCCCATCCCCGCGGCAGACTTCCCGGCCCTGCCCGGGCTCCGAGGGATGCAGGAGTGACAAAAGATCCAGGCTCCCCACCCGGGGCTCACCCCCGCGCCGGGAAGGGTGCGGGCGGCCACCGCCGGTTCTCCCCCCGCTCCGCCGTCCCCCAGAGCCGCCGGGACAGAAGCCAACAGGTGGAAGGCGCTTTTCGTCCGGCTCCGGCTCTCTGCCCCAGCGTCGGTCCCGGGACCCCCCCGCCACCGCGCTCCCCCCCTGCGCTCTGTGGGCGGGCGGGGAGAAACTGAGGCACGGCGCCGCGGGCACGGCCGCCGCCGACCGCCCGCGGCCAAACTTTCCGCCCCCCCGCCGGGTCGAGCCGGTCCGAGGGAGCCGAGCAGCGTGCAGGGGCTGACTGCGGCACTGGCAGCCCGCATGCACACACGCCGGCGCGCACACGCCGGCCCCCGCTGCTGGCAGCCGGGCCGCGCCGAGCCGAGCTGAGGGAGCCGGGAGGCGGAGAGGCGGCCCCGGGGGCGACGGCGCCAGTCATCGGTCCCCCGCCGGCAGCGCGGCGCACAGGCTGCCCAGAGGCGGCGGGGCCGAGCCGAGCCGGGTCGGGCGGCGGGACCGGCGCTTACCTGCCTCAGGCGGCGAAGGCGCGGGCCGGCATGTCGGGGGGCGGCGGCGGGGAGCGGGACCCAGCCGGCGGCGCGGCCTGCGCTCGCCGGGCGCTAGGGCAGCATCAAGGCAACTTAGGGGGAACCCTTGCGGGGCCTATTGTCTGAGCGGGGCGGCGGGGCGGCGGGGCGGCCTCCCCCCGCGGGCGCCGAGGCGCTTGGTACGGCCCAGGCATTCATGCCAAGCGGCTTTCACACATGGAGGCTTGTCTCCAGCGGCTGCTGACAAGCCACAAACAAGACGTCCCCCTCCCTCCTCCTCCTGCCTCCTCCCTCCTCCTCCGCCGGCCTTCTCCATGCGAACTCCAACTCCGCTGACAGGCGGGCGGGTCGGGCCTCGTCGCCGCCTCCCCTCGCACCGCACTCGCCGGGCGCGGGGGCAGGGAGAAAGCCGCCGCATCACCGGGAAAATGGCAGGCTCCGGCCCCACTCCCCGCCGGCAGGGTGGGGATTACCGGGCTCCTCACCTCGGCATGCTGCGCTCCAGCCGGAGAGCTGTCGGTAAACCCGGCAAGCGAAGGATACGGGTGCCCCGCATCTCTCCCTCACAAGCACCACCGCTGTGTGTTCTGGCATGCCGGCTCCTCGCGGGTCGCGATCAACAGAGGAGCCAGTGGAGAACTTGCCAGGCTCCCCAACGGTCGTGTAAATATCCACGTGCAACGAATGATGGAGAGCCGGGCCTAGGAGTCAGCCTCATCCTGCAGCCACCAGCCCACCTCATGACAGTACCGCAGGAGGAGGGCAAGGGGGGAATCACAGACACAAGCACTGGTGGGCTCACTCCCAAACCCTTTTGTAGCCCATGGCTCTGTGAGCAGCAGGGTTGAGGAGCCGAGTTCTCCGGGGAGGAAGTGAGGGTGTCTCCAGGCATGGCTGGCCCTGGCAACCCTGCACATCCAAAAAGGGTCTCGTCCAACAGCGGTGCCGTGTTGGGTCCATGTTGACAAGAGATTTGGGCAGAGTTTTTCAGTGACTTCAGCTGAGAGGGTTCTTGGCCGTTCAGGTTTGTGCACCCTCCATCCAGCAAAAGCTAAACCAAAACATAGCTGGCGTGAATCATTAAACTCTGTGCTGCCTCATGTATGGGTTCAGCAGGGTTCAGTCAGGCCAAAAACAAACCACAAGACCAACTGTCATAGATTTCATGACGAAACCACAGAATTCAATCTCAAAAAGCACATCCCTGTCCAGGGACAACAAAAGTTTGTTTCTGTGAGTCTCAGCGGAAAAGGTCTGCGGGGCCCAGAAGAGCGTTGCACAAGCATCAGCTGGTTCCATTTAATAAAAGTAATTATAATAATCACCACTTGGATAGCTGCTTTTTTTTTCTTGTCCAGTGATCTCAAAGACATTTTACTAACCCAGGCAAGTATTTTTATCTAAACTTCACAAGTGGTAAAACAGACGCAGGCAGATGAAGTGACCTACCCAAGTCACCTTCTGAAGCTGTAGCAGAAGGAGAATGCATGTTTTTGAACTCAAGTGCTGAACAGAGAAGCCACTTCCAAAACACATAGCTCCTGCAGTCCCCCACAAACTGCAAAGTTCTGTACGAGTCAGGGTTTCACTGTGAGAAATTTTAACCAGGTCTGGTTTGTGCGCAGATACGAGGACAGATGCAAATGAGGTGCTTCCCAGGAAAATAAAATAGAGGTCAAGCGGGGAAGGAAGGCTGCAGCGAAGAATGTCTGCGGAGAAAGGAGAAGAGCGAAGTCAGGAGGGAAGGTTGGAAAATCAGAGACACTCTTTCAAATTTCCCAGCTGGAAGAGTAGGGTAGCACCAAGAGATCTAGGCAAAAGGACTGGAGGCAACATGCGGAATGTAAAAAGGTGGGAGAATGTACAGTCTTGAATGTGACAGGCAGGAAAACCAATTCAAGCCATGTGTGGTCAGGCACTTGGGAGTTGGTAGAGTGCACACTCGCCAAAGCCCTGGGCAAAGGTGTCAGTCCCACCCCCTGAGCAGGCTGCCCAGGCACTCTCCTCAACAGGACTCTCAATCATAGCATCAACTTGGGTAGGAAAGACCTTTAAGATCATCAAGTCCAACCATTACCCCAGGACTGCCAAGTCCACCACTAAACTGTGTCACTAAGGGCCTCATCTACATGGTTTTTAAGCACTTACAGGGACGGTGACTCCACCACTGCACTGGGCAGCCTGTTCCAATGCCTGAGCACCCTGTGAAGAAATTTTTCCTAATATCCAGTCTAAACCTCCCCTGGCACAGCTTGAGGCTGTCTTCTCTTCTCCTATCACTTGTTCCTTGGGAGCAGAGACCTGCCCCTTCCTGTCTCCATCCTCCTGTCAGGCAGTTGTAGGGAGCGATAAGGTCCCCCCGAGCCTTGGTGCATGCTGAGAGCTGGCACTGAAGGTCCTCAGAAGAGGATGGTCACCACACTCAACCTGTTGAAAGCAAGGCAAGATTGTATGCAGAGTAATCATTCCATCCAGCTTCATCTCCTGCAGGCTCCAGAAGGGACACAGGGCAGCAGCCATGCCTACCGTTGAGCAGGGTCTGCAGCAAGGCTCTGACACATCTCCTGGGCCTAACATCCAGCTCAAGATTGTTGTGTCTTTTAAGGCAGATCAAAAGCCTCTCTGTATTGTTACAGATTGAAGCCTGATCATTTCAAGTATGCACATTCTGCTAATGGGAAAAAACAACCAGGGCTAAACTTACCTTCTCTGGGAATGGCTGTGCCCAATTGGATAACCTTTCTCCGCTGTTTCAAATCTCACTCTTTTGGGTAATTTTTGAACCTTGAAGATGACTTGATCTTCTTTTCCAGACTCTGGCCTTCCTAATGCCAAATCAGCTCTGGGTGAGGCCGTATCTTCTTGCAACTGATGAGAGTTGCTGCTTTTGGCAGGGTGGATTTTCCCTCTTTTTTCATTTCCATAACGTTTCTCTTCTGTTTACTTTCTCATTGGTCTCCTCATGGCCCCAGTTCAGGACAGCATGTAAGCACATGTTTAATCTCCTTGATCTCATGGCACTCTGTGTACAAAGGAAGACATGGGTACCTTTGCCTAGTGCCTCTTTGTGAATGTTACGTTAAAGAGATGTGAGGTAAAAGTCAGAAGTGTTATCTCCAGAGTGGACTGGAACGTGGGCTTCCCCCTCCACACCGCTGAAACCCCAAAGAGCCAAGCTGGTGATTCCTGCAGATCCTTCCTCTCCAATGTGTGTGTGCCCAGGGAAGCCATGACCCTTTTAAGAAACTCATAATACCTTTGGCAGAAGACATGAGCATGCCCTCCGTCTCTAAAACAGCTGGCAGCTCTGGAGCTGGAGCACATCCATGGGAGATGCAGACAGGAAAGACCTGCGGCAGAGGAGGCAGCAGTGGGCTGGGCCTTCCATAATCCTCCATGGGTGCTTTAACCCCTTTGGATGCTCCACCTTAAAAAGAAGCAACATCCTCTCTGGGGGCTTGCACAGATCCCATCCTGGAACTATGCTCCTTTAGGCAAAGAGGCATTTTGTGTTCATCTCCTCCTGCTGCTGCTGTTGTGCTCAGCCTTGTCAAGCAGGAGGCTTTCCCAGATAGGTGCAGAGCAGAGCTGCTGAAGGTCTGGGGCTTTGCTGTCCAGTCTGGTGGGCCCAAGGGGTCTGGGCATCTCCAGCACCAGGCATGAGCTGAACAAGGGTTTGCAGGATCGTAATTTGCACTCACATATTTAAAATTCCCCCGTGTCCTTCTTTTACTTGGCTCAACATCTGTCAAGTAGGAATTATAATGCCCCTTTCTTGCACTTCTATTAATTTAGATGATATGGGGAGGGTGGGATTGGGGGATTGGGGAAGGGGGAGCAGGGAAATAATTCACTAGGTGAATGTACAATGTCTTGTATAATATGAACCCAGCCTCAATTAGATTGTTTAGGTGGCTGCTGCAAAACAAGTAGCATTTAACAGGATAGTCTAGCCTCCATATATATGAATATGCCTAAGTTTCCATGTCTACTGCACTGAAACACTCAGCTGTTCCCTCCTCTACAAATACATAAAGAATGTGAAAAAAAAGACCAAACCAGCCTATGTTTGTCCTGTTTCCCAAGCAGAAATACGTACACCTGCATCATGTAGATGTTCTGCATGTGCAGGGTAGACAAGATGCCTTTAGAGCGCACTGGGCATACTGTACATATGCAGATCATCTGCACAGCATATGCGCAACACGTCTGACAGATTTGGGATTCATTACACATAGCGTGTGCAGGCTACACAGTTTACCTCCCCTGTGTGCAGTCAACCTATCCTGAATTTCTGGATGTTCAGCAGCCCAGCTATCTGAAAGGCCCAATGGGCATGTGAAAATTCTGGATAAGTGCATGCAGTATTAAGATCTCATCCCAACAAAACTCCAAGGTGAAGGAAGATGAAATGTCCAGGGAAATAGGCACACAAGGAAGCTCACTATGCTGAAAAAGAAGAGGGGTGGTTCATGTCTACCTGTGCAGCAACCATCCGTTTCTCTTCTGATCTATGCAGCTCTGCCTTGCCTAGTGCTTATTCCTCTCAGCTGAGTGCCCAGGCTCTGAAGGCTGCCAGTTTTGTGTATCCTCTGCTACTCTGACCTTGCGTGGCTTCATGTGGTTGTCCGTACACATGCATCCCATCTCATAATGTGTAGGCTGGTTGTGATTGCTGCCTGTCCTTCTGTCCCTGGGAAGAGATGTGCTGAAATGCAGTTCTGGGTCACATTTTCTGGCACTGTGGAAAGTCTTCTGCTCAGCCCCATTAGTTTTTCCCATTGTCAATACACTCAACTAATTCCATTGCTATGGATGCTTCATTCACGGTCAGACTTCAGACAAAATATTCTTAAGAAAATCTCTAGAATCCCATTATTGCCAATTTTCAAGCCATCTGCTACTTTTCTTGAAGTCCTTGATCTTGGATTCATGGGCTTATGCAAGAATCTCAGCCTTCATTAAAAAAGGAAAAGTGACTTTTGTAGCTCATGAGAGGCTCTGACACTGGAATAACAGAAAAGGACCCTGAAGTGACTGTGCACATATTTTCAAGCCAGATTTCTGAGTTCATGCCCTGATTTGCAGGTCCTGCCTCTCAGCATTGCTTTCTGGGAGTGACAGGGCGCAGTCTGGCTTTGGACCTTTCTGCTGGAGGCAGAGGATGCACCATGGAGTGCAGTGAGAGGAGGAGCAGGACGGCTCCGGAGCAGCGCGCCGGAGAGGTGTCCCGAAGTGTCCTCAGCCGGAGCGGGGACTGTTCCTGCTGCTGCATTGTTTTACGGTGGTGTCATGCAATGAGATGGTGCCGGTTGTGGTTGTAACCAGCAGGCGGAGCTGAGCTGAATAAACAAGAGGGAGCTATTCATAGCCATGAAGAGGGCAGAGCGCTCCTCTCCTAGCAACAAAACCAGAAGAAGAGCAGAAATGCTCTGCCCAACTGGTGAAGAAACGTGTGTGCAAAATGCTGATGTTCGTCCCTTCCTGAGCAGGTCCCGTTCCATTGCTGTGCAATGCTGGAAACCTCCCACCTTCCCCACTCCCTCGTGCCAAACCCTCCAATTCCAGTGATGCGCTCATGGAGGTGGCGGCAGGTCTGTGTTCAAGGTTTGATCAGTGAAAACATCCTTTGCTGGCTTAAAAAGACAAACAGATGAGAGGTGAAAGGTGGGCTGCAGACCTGCACCATGAGCCGTGGCAGCCTGGAGCTCCTCATGAGGGTAGGAGAATTAGGGACACTGCTGCCTGTCCCAGGGTGGGTGCTGGACCATCCTTGGTCCAGAGTACCCACAAGCAACTGAAGGGCTGCTCTATAATGTCACTTCTCTGCCCAGTTCTCATTATCAGAAGGTCAGTTATATCACTTGCCCATAGGGTCTGGTTCTTTTCTTTTTGGAAGGGGGGAAGGAAATCCTAGGGCATTGCTCTGGAAGCTTTGAGTGCTGGTATGTGATAAGCCCATGGCAAGGGAATAATAGCAGGTAAATGTGCAGAGAGGTTTTGCAAAGGAAGCTAGAACACCCAGCCATTGGAAAAATTAGGCATGTAGTAGCAAGGTACTGACAAGTGTTCTACACACCTGTAACACTGCCAGTAAATCAAGCTAGAGCATTTGTCAGCTTGTCATTAGGAGAGTAATGAGGTAAGTCCAACAGAATTTGGGGCAAGCAAAGAGGCCAAGCGTCCCTCTGCAGCAGATTTTGCCAGAAACAAAGAAGAGCCAGAGTTTAAAAGAAAACATGTAGACTCCAAGCAGAGGAAACCCAGTCCGCAGTAAAGAGTGTTCCTTGCTCTGACCTCTGCATGGTGCAGAGGTACAGTCATACCTCTAGGAAGGACTAAGTCTGCCTTTGCACTGCTACTGCCATGTAACCACAGACAGATTCCTCAGCCTTCAGGATCACGCGCTTCTGCTTTCACCAGTCCATGTGCATAACAAATGTCCCCAAATCAACACACAGGTACTTTGGTCTTTGGCCCACCACAATGAGCAGATTGTTGACAGACATCCTAGTTTTCCAGCAAGTTTTCAATGTGTGAATCGAATAAATCAATGGGAGCAAAAAAGGAGGGGGGATAATCATCACAGGCACAATTACAACGCCTATCTGAAAGCTGCATACTCGGCTTCCAGGTCTCTCACAAAACATGCCACCACTTGAACTCCAGGAGTAATTATCTTTTATGGAGTCTGACGAGGAGAGAGGGCCTCAATTCCTGGTTTTCCATTTGGTTACAAACTATATGCTAAATAGCAGGAGGATGATCAAACCCAGGAATCCTGGGTTCTGCTTCTAGCTGTAGGACAACCTAGAGGTAAAAATAGCAGTGAGGCCAACTGAGTCACATAGATTTAGCCCATACAGATGAAAGGCAGAGTAGCTGAAGGGTAAGAGAAAAAGTCTCAATGAATGCCATACTCTTCAGCTTGTTTCTTTCATTTCTGCATTGTATAGAGGGTCAGGTGTGCAAACTGACACAGACCCAAGCCTTGGCCAGCAAATAAAGTTAGGAAATGCCCTGAAAGTGCCCTGAAATGTAAGTGAAATAGCAGCAGGGAAAGCCAGTGATGTTATGTGTGCTTCCTAAGGGCAGCCTCCCTGAGTCTGCAGGAAATTCAGCCTAGGACTCTCATTTACTGTACCTGATTCAGCTGAAAAAGCAAAAGCCTGGTACAGCAAAGAAGTACGTGGTAGAAACAATAAGACAAGAGAGAGAAAAGAAAAAGAAACAATCGATTTAGTGCTTTCTTCATTTGTATTTAAATACATAAAGATGCCAGTAGAAGGCTTTAGGCACCTTACCACACAATTAACACAGCCAAAGAGAAACCAAACTATGCACCACTCCCAAGCAGCATGAAATGATTATCCAGAATGTGCTCTGCCACCTCCCAGAGGAAAAAGAAGACTAGCTCCAGCCCTCCCAGCCTCTCCCTCCAACGGGTGCCATTTGCAGCGCGCTTGCCCTGCGGACTGCTGTTGGGAAACGGGAATAGCATTCCCTCAAGAGCTGCTGCTGCCCTGCCAGGGTCCCGCCTGCACCCTCTGCTTGTCCATGGGCTGAGGGGACACATGGTGCATGCTCCTAGTGCCTGGTGCATGGGAAGGGGATATAATGCACTGCTCTTCTTTCTCTGGTAGTGCTTCGCAGGAAAAACGTTGGCTTGCCCAAGTTGACACTGAAGAATAATCGCTGGCCCTGGTATAACAAGCTGGAAAACATCTGTGTCCTAATGAATAGAAGGGGGAAAAAAGAAGTGATTTCACCGGCAGTTATTTCACCAGCAGTACTGTTACAAGCTCCAAGCCCATAATGTTGTTAGTGTTTCCCCCACCACCATGCAGCTTGAATTGTTTCTGGTTTCCATTAGCATCTCTTGCCCAATGCTGCAGCTGCACACACACATACACACACACACAAACTCCTCTTGCTGCTCATGAGGCCGGGGCTGGAGCTGACAGTCCTGCTGCTGCCAGCCCTCAGCTCAGCGGGGACAGCCAGGCACCCTCCTGCCTGCACCCAGTACCCAGCACTGACACCACTGACAACACTGACAAGGCAGGGATGCATCTTCTGGGTGTAGTGTCATCATGCTTGCAGTGTGCCAGCCGCTCGCCCTGCACAGCAGCAGTTGTATAGGGACTGTAGGGATAGGACAAGGGGTGATGGGTTTAAACTTAAACAGGGGAAGTTCAGGTTAGATATCAGGAAGAACTTCTTTACTGTGTGGGTGCTGAGGCGCTGGCACAGGTTGCCCAGAGAAGTGGTGAATGCTCCATCCCTGGCAGTGTTCAAGGCCAGGTTGGACAGAGCCTTGGGTGACATGGTTTAGTGTGAGGTGTCCCTGTCCATGGCAAGGGGTTGGAACTGGATGATCTTTAAGGTCGTTTCCAACCCAGACCATTCTGCGATTCTAAATAATGGGCAGAAGTCTGTGCTTGGGTTCTGGTGGATGAATCTAGATTATAGCTGGCAACCAGAGGCCAGTTTTTTAGCAATTGTGCTTAAGCACTAAGCCAGCTGCTGTCAGAACTGGACCAGAGTGCTCCAAAGTGAGAGCGGTTTATGCTGTCCCTCGTGTCCCCTCTCACCAGCCCCAATGATCCCCAGCCCAGCCTTTCACCCAGGAGCTCCTGAGAGGGTACAGTGCTCCAGGATGACAGCAGGGGCAGGCATCAGGCAAGCACAACAGATCAGGGATGGGAGGCTGGGATGAGGTAGAGGAACGGCATGTATGTGTGTGTGTGTGTGATGATCCACAGAAACCTATCAAAGCTGGGGCATACAGCTAGGACCCAGACTAAGAGGGCACAGAGGCTGAGTGCCATGAGTGGTCACAGTAGGGGAATTAAAAGTTCAAACTGTGAACTGATGTTTTGTTGCTGATTTTTTCCTGCCCAAATATCTGTTGCTATTATCAGGCAAATTAACAACCACAGTTGCTGGAAAAAACCTCTGCTGCAGTAATGGCTCTCTGCTGTCATCAGCCTGAGCTGCCTGCTCCAGGTTCAGCATAAGCTGGCATCTAGACTGTGTAGGTGACTGCAGAGGTTCTAGGAGGGAAGGCCAGACCGGCATAATGCATGGTGCTCAGCACTGCCAGGTCAAAAGGAAGAGCTTACCTTTGTGGGCATAGCAACAAGCAGCACATAGCTGGTTCTCCAGACCTCTGGCACATCTGGTGTGAAAAGGAGAACAGACTTTAAGGCATGTGTGAGCCAGGTACAGGAGACTGACTGCCTGATAGCCTTGCAGAACTTGAAAGCACAAGTAGTCTTGAACCACAGACAGTGGTTTTGCTAAGCTAATCCTTACACTTCCCCAGCTCTGGTTCTGCCCTTATAGTTGACCTCTACCCATCCGCTCTGACAAACATGTAAAGTCCTGCAGGATGGAATTACAAAGAAGAGGCTTTCAACACTCCAGTTATTTCCGTTTGTCTTCGGAGTCTCTACAGGTTCACAGTCATAAACCATAGCAATAACCAGAGTGAACCTTATGAAGCAAGGCAGGGTTGCACAGTAGGATACATCTCCGCAGTGATGGGGGTGACACCTGGTCACAAGGCAATCCTTATGAAAACTACACCTCGCTCATCTGTCAGGTCAGCCAATGCCCTGAATCTGCATGGTCCTGCAGCGTTTGCCACCTCAGTGCCACAGACACACCTAAGCAGTAGAGAGCTAGCTCTGCTGCTGCTGCTAACTCTGTACCAGGGCACACAGGCATAGTAGAGCTGCTGGGACATGAGTCGCTTGGGTCCAGCGCTGGTCCTAATTCCTCAGTTCAGCAGTGTGCTTTCTGTAACAAGTCTTACCCTTATTACTTTGTGCACAGCTTCAGAAAGGTACCATGCTCCATGGGATCAAGGCCAAAGCTCCAAAGTCTACAGGGCTTCATGGTGCCGCACAGGCATAGTGACTTGAGACTTCACTGGCATGGTCATCCTTGCACCTTTTGCGTCACAGTGTCAAGATGCCTGAGGTATCCAGGAGGAGCAGAAGGAGGAATGAATGACATGAGATCTGTTTCTGAAGGGGGAATCCAGAGTGCTCATCCCAAAGTGATCTCAGGAACCTGCACTAGCACCAGAAATGCCTCAGCATGCACACTCACATACTCCCAGCCAGGCTGTCATCGTCCTGCCTCCCCTCAGTTAGCACTGCCTGGTTCCGAGGGTTCTCCTCCAGTTTCCATCAGCCACCAGAAACACTCCTGCTCTGTTGTTCCTGATGGCCAGAGCTCACATTCAGCAAGCTCAGCCCAGCAATCCTGCGGGAAGGCACGCTGAACTCAGGGAGCTGAACACACATCTCCTCCCTCATCCAGCAGTTATTTCCTTCTCTTGCTCTAGACCCCCAGCCTGAGTGCCTCTGCTGCCTCGCATGCTGGATGTGGTCCCAGCAGCACTCAGCCCTGCCTGTCAGCTGGGAGCTCACAGCCACAACATCAGGCATGATCCCTGATCCCGAGCAGCATCCGCTGTCACTGCCTCAACCCACTGGGACCTCGGTGGGACAGGGCTATTCTAGTTAACATATTCTGGCTGCTCCAAGCCCCACAGACCCATGTGAGATGCGCATTACTCAGCAAGCTCCAGTCCCAGCC
This sequence comes from Psittacus erithacus, assembly GCA_009867235.2. Lineage (NCBI taxonomy): Eukaryota > Metazoa > Chordata > Aves > Psittaciformes > Psittacidae > Psittacus > Psittacus erithacus. Next base: position 21,468 of record WYDI02032702.1, on the reverse strand, counting down.
CCTGTCCTAGCAGGGAAAAGCCGCAATTACTGTGCCCACCTGCTCAGGGGCAGGCAGTGAGCAGGAGGAGGGGGTCAGGGAAGATCCTGGCAGACTCTCAGCAGATGCCAGTGGCATGCATGGAGGGGAGAGTGAACCAGAGTGGGTAACAAGGACATATCAAACCTCTCCTATCTCCTGTCATGGAGGGAAACCTCTCCTATCAAACATGTAGCCTTGAAATAGAATGGGTGACCTCATCCGGCTCCCAGTGTACTCTAAACACAGGCGGGTTGATGTCAAAACTATGCTGCTTAGAAACTATGCTGCTTAGAAACTATGCTGCTTAGAATCTATGCTTAGAAAAGCCTGGTCCACTTCCAGTGTATTTCTGCAGGAATCTCTCCACTGGCTCCAGCGAGGACTGGGTTTTAGCCCGAGGGGAAGAGGAGAGATAGGATTCCGTGCCATGGGGGGAGGAATCAACATGCCGTTGTCATGCGGCCATTCTGCTGGAAGCAGAGATAGCAAAGGGAAAAAACCCAGAAAGAGACAAACTGACACCTGGAGCTGTCTATCTGCATAACTCTGTCTCTCCAGTATTTATTGTTTCTACAACAGCAGTGATTAGTGTCCCCCCCGGTGTCAAGGCCACCCTGTACAAGGCACTGAATAAGTGCAACGAGAAACAGGTCCTGCCCTGAGCAGCTCGACTGAAGAAGAGAACAAGGGCACAGGGAAGGGGGACAGGGACGGGAAATGACCTGCTTATGGTTGCAGGTCCCAGGGAAAGAGCTGGGATCACAGACACAGGTCTCTGCCTCCCTTTTCTCCCTGTCCCCCAGCCCAGCACCCTCAGCAGTGAAGCCACAGTGACACTCCTCCCCACCTCCACACGGCTGCAGAGCTAATTAGCTAGCTCTGTGAATTAGTTAATTTCCAGGAGTGGCTCTTTCATTACAAACAGCACACAGCAGGCATTTTACATTTACAGCTACATGAGCAGCCTCTAAGCCCACAACCCTTTGTCACGGGTGAAAATAGCAGAGTCACAGTGCATGGGAAGAGAGTCAGGAATAACACGAGGGCAGGGAAGGAATGAGGGAAGCACTGCAAGTTCTGCAGAAGAATGAAGGCTTTGAAAATATCCAATTGCCTCCAGAACCTGACTGTGCTGAGCACTTGTTTTGGCACAGCGAGATGGTAAAGAGGGTGGTTCAGGGCCACATGAAGCCATCTCTAACAATTATTTGGATTCAAGCACTTTGGATTCATTACTAAATAATTAGGGAGCCCATCCTAGCCCAGAAGTCACATCTTTACACACTGTCCTATGAAGACAGGCTGAGAAAGTTGGGCTTGTTCAGCCTGGAGAAGAGAAGGATCTGAGGAGATCTTATAGCAGCTTCCAGTGCCCGAAGGGGGCCTAAAAAAATCTGGAGAGAGACTTTTTACAAGGACATGTAGAGACAGGACAAGGGGGAATGGCTTTAACCTGCCAGAGGGGAAATTGAGAGGAGCTCTTAGGCAGAAGCTGCTCCCTGTGAGGGTGGTGAGGCACTGGCACAGGGTGCCCAGAGAAGCTGTGGCTGCCCCATCCCTGGCAGTGTTCAAGGCCAGGCTGGATGGGGCTTGGTGCAACCTGCTCTAGTGGAAGGTGTCCCTGCCCATGGTAGGGGGTTGGGGCTGGATGAGCTTTAAGGTCCCTTCCACCCAAACCAGTCTGTGGTTCTATGGCTCTATGACTTAAGCTGAACAAGGCCCTTGTGTTTCCACCCCACTGAGGTCCAGAGAACCAGCAGTGTGAGAGCTCTAGAAGGGCTCAGGGCCCCAGAGGTAAGGAGCAGGGGAGGCAGAGGATGGCAGCTGAGGGAAGGAACAGTGGAGATGGGCAACAACTGCAGCTCCCAAGAGCCCCTATGATGGAGCAATTGGGGGAATACATGCCTGGGGAAGAGGCTGCAGGAGGGAGACACTGAGGATAAGGCAGCTCTGCCTTTAAGCACATCTGTGCTGGGCCAAGTCAAAGCTCAGGGCAGCCCATATCCCGCCTCTGACTGCTGTGAGCAGGAGATGCTGGAGAAGCAGCAAGCGCAGGGTCGGGCGAGTGGCCTTGCCACTGCCTGTCCCCAAAGCCTGAGCAGTGGCTGCTTGTCTGCAACAGGGATAGCAGTGGATACGCAGCATGTTCATACAGGGCACTGAATGAACCCAAGCGGGGCTGAAGTGCTGCGAAAGGGAGTGTTGCTGAGCAGTGGTGGTCTACAACATGCGTAAAGTGACTGTGAGTTCAGTGGGGGTTCTTTCCATGGCAGGGAGGTAGGGGGGTGTGGATAAAGCATGGGCAAGCTTTGGGAAGTGGGCAAGAGGGAGGTGGAGAAGGTATTTTAGAAAATAATGGGAGAGATTAGGAATGGAGGCAAAGGAGATCGGTAGGTCTCTAGAAGGTAATGCAGTAGGGAAGGAATAGGTGGTGGTGGAAGAGCAAAGCAGAATAAAAGCGAGATGGTGTGAGAAAGAGAATGGCTGAAATGAGAGGCTGAAATAATGGTCATCCCTCACAGAACCCTCAGACATCCTTCAGAAGGGAAGTGACAAAGAGGAAAAAAAGGAAAGAACCCCAACATAAAACACAGGGGGAAGAAGTGGGTACTGTTTTATCATCAAATGTAAGGTGATGCTGGCATGCAAGAACTCAGTGATTGAAAACCCCAGGCAGGATGGCGAAACTCCCTGACAGTGCTTGTACACCATAGACAAAATAACCAGGGGATGCAAGGACTGCATGTTAAATAGAGGTGATCCCCAGAAGAATGGCCCGCCACCTTTTCTGCTGTGTTTTTGTGCAGGGCCTGTTGCCGAGGCATTGATTCAACCGAGGCAAGAAACCCTGTGTCAGCATCCCGTGGCTCTGCATCTTGCTGGGGAATGCTGCTGCCCTGCATCTGAGGACACCAGCCTTGGGAAGTGCAGGAATCCTGCCTGTGGGGAGCCAGGGCACTGAAAACACTGGGCTGCTTTGTGTATCTTCACACCTTGGGTGCTCTGCCTTTCACCTACACTAAAGGCTTAAAGCATCCACAGGGAACAACATGAACACCCTCGGGGTCTAATGGGGCTCCCCAGGATAAGCGCAAGGCTGGCATCAACACTTAAAAAAGAGAGGAATCCAAACACCATGTGCCTATGGTTCTTGCTCCAGTGCTCCAATGCTCCTGCAAGGGTATTAAAATCAGTTTTCCCCTACAACTTCCCTATTAAAAGGGAAGTTTTATTACAAGCTGTTTGGTCTGGAAAACATGACTCTGGAAGAGTCTGTGGGCATCTTGCTGAACAGAGAGGAGAGCAGCAAATGTCAGAGAACAGAAATCATGTCCCTTGTCATACAGACACCACCCAGGAAGACCAGCCTGGAACTGCTCTGCTGAGGGCTTGGGCAGAGAAGGGTTTGTGTGCTCTGCCACATGCGGTGGGTTTCTTCATTGAGGGCATCAAATGCATCATTTACAGCTGTCATTATCAAAGCCAGTCTGGTTTTATTGGTCAAACTGGGGAAATCTCCCAAGTGCTTGTACTGCTAAAATAAGATCTTGTTCACGAGGAGTTGTGCAGAGCTGCCTCTTTCCATGCGTATTTTGTTAGCAAGGGATTAACCAGGAGTGTTGACATTTCAGTTGTTGTCACTGCACATTGGAGGCTGAGTGTACATTAATTACTGAGCAGTATGGCTCTGGGTCTCAAAGCTGCTTTTCACCAGGGGAAGGGACAGAGGGTTGTGAGAGGGGTCAGACCTACAGCGTGCTCCAGCAGGGATTTCACGGGGGCAGATCAGGGACAGGGGGAGAGAGTCCTGTGTTACAGAGGCAGCCTCAGCTAACACCATATTACAGTGACGGGGGCAGTGTACAGTGACCGCAGCTACTGCCATTTCAGGTACCCTGCTGAGGGAGGCAGGCAGCCAAGAAACCACCATCATCCTGGCCTGTGTCAGCGCCAGTGTGTCAGCAGGGCCAGGTCAATGATTGTGCCCCTGCACTGGGCACTGTTGAGGCTGCACCTCGACTCCTGTGTTCACCTCTGGGCCCCTCACTACAAGAGAGACATTGAGGTGTTGGAGCGGGGCCAGAGAAGGGCAACAAAGCTGGTGCAGGGCCTGGAGCACAAGTGGGATGGGGAACGGCTGAAGGACCTGAGGGGGGTTAGTCCGGAGAAGAGAAGGCTCAGGGAGGACCTTATTGCTCTCTACAACTGCCTGACAGGAGGGGTCTGGGCTCTGCTCCCAAGGAACAAGGGATGGGACAAGAGGAAACGGCTTCAAGCTGCACCAGGCAAGATTTAGATGGAGATGAGGAACAATTCCTTCCCCAGAGGGTGCTCAGTCATTGGAACAGGCTGCCCAGGGCAGTGGTGGAGTCACCACCCCTGGAAGTGTTCAAAACCCATGTAGATGAGGCCCTCAGTGACATGGGCTAGTGGTGGCCTTGGCACTGCTGGGGAACAGCTGGACTTGATGTTCTTGAGGGTCTTTTCCAACCTGGTTGATTCTATGGTTCTGTGATCTTTTCACACTTACGGAGCTGAGCAGTTACTGAAGATCTTTGATTACGGAACCACATCTACTGCCCAAATCAAACAGGAAGGGAAAAAGTAAAAAAAAAAAAGAGAGAGAATGATGCCCCTGGAGTGAGTTGGTGTGTGCTCCTGGTGCCTGGATGGTGGGGAGCATTCCGGGGGTGCTCTCCTTTCTTCCTGAAAGGCCCTTCTATCAGTATCCAGCCTGGGCATCTCAGGTGGCTCTGAACCAAACCAGCCCGAAACAACAGTACAACCATCCACCAGATCTCATTCACGCTGGATTTCAAATTTCCTTATGACCCGAAGAGGCACAGGCAGAAATTCGCAGTTTCATTATCGTCCTGGTATGTTCCAGCCCGAATGCATCCAAGGCACAGCCCCGGAGGAGCGGTGCCCGTGTGCAGGGACACGCGGCAGGGCAGGGGGGGACGCTCCGGTGCAATTGCTCAGCTCCATTCCGTGCGGCGGGCTGCAGAGGGCGGCAGGCTGGAGGCGAGGCAGAGCCAAGGGCGCACGCCGGGCAGGGCAGGGGCAGCAGCCGGAGATGGAGCGCGGGGCCGAGGTACCGGGGAGGGGGGAGCACAGCAGCAACCACACCCCAAAGGGGAAAACGAGGAAAAAGGGGTAAATGGAGAGGGACACAAACCGGAAAAGAGTGAAACGGGAGGAAACGGGCGAGGGGCACGCGGAGCGGGCGCCCTCAGCTCGGGCGCGCACACACCGGGCGCGCACACACCGGGCGCGCAGGCACCGGCCCCTGGTGGCGGGACCGCGCCTGCCCCCTGCCGGCAGCGGCGGGGTGAGGCACCGCCGGCACACCCCGCGCTCATCCCGGGGAGCCCCGCTGCTTCCTGCGTCCTCGGCCCGCAGCGTGTGCTGCTCGTTGTGGCTGCGGCAGGCCCAGGACTGCCCGCCCTGCTAACGCAGCGCCGGCTGTTTCTACAGAACACTGGCTGCAAAGTGCTGCCCTAACCGGGGCAGGAGCCCTGGGTACACAGTAAAGGGACTGCATGAACACAGGAGCCCTGGTTACTCAGTAAGGGAACTTTTTAGATGGACAGGGCCTTCCTCAGCGGTAGCAGAATGGAAAGCCAGCTTTTCCCAAGGCACTTGAAGGGCTAATGCATCTCTTTCCCTATGCAGACAATGTAGTACCACTACCAGAGTGATAAAGGGGCTGCCTGAGGAGCATGGATTTAAGCTCGCAGCCTGAATAAGTGGCGTATCTGAGCCTGTCCTGTGCCTTTGCTCTCAGCGCATGGAACACAAGGATGGTCCATGGGATCACCCCATGGGATAAGGGCCATGAAGCCCCAGCAAGGGCCTTGGGCACTGTGGTGAGAAAGGCCACCAGAACTGTGCAAATCTTATTACTACCTCAGTGGAGGGGGGCATCTTTGCTTACAGGGCTAACACTAGGTGGCCAAGGCGTCATTACCCAAGTAGTACAGGCTTCGTGCATCTTTCAGGGTTTTTTTCCTCCCTGTGTAAGGGATCCCCTCATTCTTCCTCCTCTTCCTCCTCAGTTACCCTTGGGAAATGCTGGGAGCCCGTGTGCTGAGTGCCGGGCACAGCAGCAGCAGCAGGGTGGTTAGCTGCCCCCTGAGGCCCTCCTGCCTGGGTGCAAAGTGGAGAAGGCTGCTGCCTGCTTACAGTGGGAGGGTGCAAATTAGCCTTCTGGGAATGCCGATCCACTAATTCCCCTGCAGCTCCTGAGCAGGGAGTGGAGAGATCTCCAGCTGAGGAAAACAACCAGGAAGGCGAGTAGCTGCCATTTCCTAAGGGGAAAGGATTCAGAGGAGAGCTGTCTGAGTCTATTAACTGATTGCCTGTTCCTGTGGAGAGATAGTGGCACACCGGTTTACTTCAAATAGTCTGTTTCCATCTCTCATACCACCTTCAAGCACTCAAACCCAGTCACATCAAACTCCCTCCCTGCTACCTTCTACAGCGTCTCTCACCAGCAATTTGATTTTCCTAACAGGAGACCCAAAGCGGGGTTTGCAGTCAGTGAAAAGAACCGTGTCCATTTGCATGGTTGCATAATCATGTTATACAGGGATCTTCCAGGCACTGGAGAGCAGAGGCAGAGACAGAGAGAGGAAAGTGGGATGTCTGGAGCGGGTGCTAAAAGCCAGATCTCTCAATGAGATCAAGGAAGAGATGTGAAGTCAGTCAGATGGAGAAACGTCTGGATAGCTCTCCCAAACAGTGAGAGTCGCAGGCTGAGCTCAGAACATAAACAAAGCGAGCTGTTTCTGGGGGTTGGGCTGGGTTTTGTGTAAACTCGGTTTCCTCTTCCCTCATTGAAACCGGATGAGAACAGCCTGCAGCCAGGATCCTTTGCCTCTCTGCTGTGGGCTTACACAGAGCTCAATTCCCAGGGCAGTCAAGCCAGGACCTTTCACCAACATCATATTCGCTGCAGAGGCAAAGAAAAATTGCTCACATCCGTTCTGCTGAATAAGAAGCTGAAGCCAATCATCACTGAGGAGCAGTATTATGTATTCCAGAACACACGTTTCCCTCTTACTAGATGGCAATTTACCATCACTGGCAATATTCCCCTTTGGATTCCCCAGTGGCAGTTGGTTAGCCCAAGCTGGGGTCACCAGGGACCGCAGCCCTCTGAGACATTAAAAATTGCTCAAAACATAAGTGGTAATAAACCAAAATGGCAGATTTTCATAGAAATAAAATACTCTCTGAAACAAAGGAAACCAAAACAAGGCGAGTATAGCACATCCTTTCTAAGGATGAGAAATTAATTTTGAAACCTAACATCATCCATTCACTTTCCCATTATCCTAAAATTCCCTCCTTCACTCCGTCATTTGTTCTGATGTCAGTTGCATGAGAACATGTCCACAAACTTTTCATGGTCCGCTGTGCAACTCAAGTGCTTCTGTGAAATTCTTTAAATCTAGGACATTTACCCATCCAAGCCATTTGAATTCTTTAACCATCTGAAGGATTTCTCAGCTGCTTCCTCGAGTGTGAAGTCAAACATCTCCCATCTCTCCAAAAGGGAGAGTGGGAGGACATGTTTTTTACATGTTGTACCTCCTCGCCTCCTTTGCACAGTCTGATTTCTTGCTCCCAGAGTAAGAAAAGAATACACTATTTAAAGGAGATCTATCCTCAGCCAGAGAGGACAAGGGAGCAACAGGTGCCCACTCTAAATTGTCTTACCCCTAGGTGCAAAGCTGTCATCACCAGCCCCGAACCTGTTACATGGAATAAAAGGCTAACGTGAGAGGCACAAGAGAGCCTTCCCGTGGAGCAACCTGCAGCATATGGCAGCGGGAGCCTGCAGTGTTTCCAGTGGCACGAAGGACAACTGCCAGGGCCTGCCTCCCCTTTGATGCTTGGGCCTTTTTGCAGCACTTGAGAAGTGTGAAGAGGCAACAGGCGCAATGCAAACCTGGCCCGCTGTGCTCAGACTGAATTCCTCGACATGTGGTGTTTCGTGTGAGTGGGATAGCTGTCAGACTCTTGAGGACATGTCCTCAGTGGGCTCAGGCTGCTCAGAAAATCCCAGATTCCTCCTCCAAGCCAGGCAGCTCCTGGTTACCCATCTCTCTGCCACATTCTGCCTGCTGCTATTGCACTGCATTTATTTGTACCTCTGTGCTCAACATAGACGCAGCTCTGCTAAGTGCATCTCCTTTCACATCCTCACCACAGAATCCCAGGAGAAGCACCTAAACCTCCCAGGGGCTGTGAACAGCCTCAAAAATGGGACTGAAAAGGAAGCTGAGAGGGACATGTCCATAGTGCACACTACCGTGGAGAGGAGGGATACCTCAGTTACCTGCAAATGAGCTCATTCAGGCTTTGGAAGCAGACTGGAAGCTCTGGAAGCAGACTAGGAGGTACATACAGGTGCTGCTTGCAGCTGCAAAGCCACCTAACAAAACACAATTCATTTCACACTGGAAAGAGTGGCTAACTTACAGATTTTGCAGGAAGCAAGATATTGCAAACCCATTGCTTGAGGTGTAAGGAACCAAATTATCTGCAGGATAAAGATGAGCAGGACCTTTGTATCAAGTTTCCTACTTTCTGGCTGGAACACCAAAAGGAGGAAGGAGTGGTATTTTTTCATTATGAGAATGTTCCTTTTTGGCCTGGACAGTGTCACATACATCTTATACACTGAAACAGGGATCACGTACTAAATAGGGGAAAGCTCCAAGCAGGACTGCATGCTGCAGACAGCATAGGAAATGGTTTTCATGTTTCAGAAACGTTCACTAGTGTAGCTGGAACAAAGGTAGGCAAATAGCACATGTCTATGAGACTGCCAAGGGAATAACACTTGGGTGTACTGGATCAGCTCTAAAATTGAGTGCTTTCCTCATCAGCGTCACTGCAAAGATGACGAAACCAAGAGGAAGAGTAACACCTGAAGGGACAGTTGGTGTGGAAAGCCTAGGAAAACAAACACCATTGTCAAGGTTGGATTTCCCATTTATGCAAAGATTTGGTTTTAATCTACTGGCAAAAAGGATGCAAAAAACTAATCAGTGTGTGGACAGTGGGAGTATCCTGTGGAAAAAAAAAAACCCTTAGCTTTCCTAAAGAAGTTTCCAAACAATGGGACAGATGTCCTTCAAAGTGACATTTAATCAGAAGGAAGAAATGGAACTACTCAGATTTAGTAAGGAAGTGATCCTATTGTTCTAATGTTATTTTGTTTTACTGATGTTATGAGAAATTGACTCTCTGTAGTTTGGATTTTTTCAGACTGGCACAGGACAGATAAAACAAATGAAGAATGCCAATAGGACTATAAATGGAATAAACCTGTAGTTTCTACACTTGGTTGTGCCTGTATCTCACATACCAGGACAAAGCCAAAAAGGCAAGCGGGGAGCTATGTTGCTATGTTGACATGGAGTTGGGGCTAAGAGTATGTGTTAGTAAATTTAGAGAAAGTTACAGCCCAAAGTACTATAAACCCTGAGAAAAAAGGAATGCCATAACTCTGGAAATGCAGAGCTAAGGGCATACAAAAAAACCTTGATTTTCATGTCGGCCATGAGCATGACTATAATTATGTGCTTCTGACATTTGAAGCTGAGGATGCTGCCACCACAACAATTCTGCAGAGCTGTGTGAATCCATCTCTGCATTTTCAGGTATCTCCATCTTAGGTTTAACCTTGAGCCTGAATTGCAAAATTTCTATTCAAGGTGCATCAAATAATTACTTTCACCCACCCATGACAGTTTTCTATGAAGTTTACATTTCCATCTTCATTTTCCAAATCTCTTCCATAATTTAAACATTTGAATATTCCCAAGGATGTGCATTTCATACGAGATGAGTTCTGCCACGTCAAAGATCTCATGCTCACTGATTCCAACCTGTCTTGATAAATACTTGCATGGGTATTTCTTTTACTTAGCCTTAAAGCAAAGCAGCTCGGCTTTGTTGTGTAGATGATCCTTATATTTTCTTGGTTTTGTGAATTTGTATACAGATAAACAACATTCAGGATCTGACATTTCACTTTGATTGCAAGTTGCTGTAATTAAGAACCAAAGCTTTATGAATTTTAATCATCAGCTGTAAGTGGTACATTATCTCTAGCTCACAATGAAAGCAATCAAATGGACAAGATATTTTTAGAGACATCACTGTGGTAATATTACATTAAGTAGTGGTTAGTACACTATTTTCACACCCAGTGATTTCACGCATTAATGTGGTTATAGATCAGCATTAATGACAAGAGAAAGTTATTTTTCAAGTAGTATGAGGAGGGTGGTTTAAAAGAGCTACTGAGGATTTACACTTCAGCAGCAGGAGGGGCACCAGCAGGGCTGCAGCTGAAGATGCTCCAGCAGTGGGGGCTGCTTCCGCTTCTGGAGTTCAAGAGAAAAGCCCTCTTTGTCCTGAATGGATATGGGTTAAGACAGGGGGAACATTTTCTCCTTGGTTCTTGGGAAGGAAAGAAGGACAGGAGGAGAGAGCAAGGCAAAGCACCCTGATGCTAGCACTTAACCCCAGAGCTGGTGGGAGAAATCACATACTACATCTTGCCCAAGGCCACCGCTTCAGCAACACAGCACTCCCATTTCAGGGAGTGCACACTGAAGAGCGAATCTGTAACACCCTATGGCTTAAAGGAAAAAAAGGCAGGGAGTCTGGCACATTTTAGTGTCACTCTATGCTACTCCACGTGGATAGAACAACACTGTCTAGATAAACCTGTAAATACAGACAGCTCTTCTTTCAAGGCAAGAGGGAATAATGCAAAAAGCACATGGCCCTGAAAGGAGTGCACTTAAGGTACTGTTGTCCTGATGAAGGATACCAGTTCATCAAAGAATTGTTTGCCTGAAACTAGGGCTAATGAGAAACATTGTTCTGGAAAGGACAAATTCTTCCTTCTCCCTGGTGTCTTAGATCTGGGATAAGAGGAGAAGCTCCGGTAGCCTCACCCCAGACCTGCAGGCTATTTTATTTTACTGCAGAGGTCCTATGAGGATGGCAGGGCTGGGGTTCCGAGAGCTCAGCAGCTAGTTGTACCAGGGAGAGATGCTACATTGTTGGTGTGTCACACAGTGTGTAGGCAGTGTTGTCACTGCATCTTGGGTTCTGTTGGAAAAGCCCTCAGAGAAAGCCAGTTCAGCTTCACAGAAGGTGGAACTCAGAGCCTAACACTTCTGCAGCCAGAACTTGTTGATAATCAGCACCATGGCAGCACTTTGCAATTCCAGTTCACACCACCTGGTTAGGCAGGCCAGCTATTTGCAACAGAAAATGTATATGGCATCCAGATGCAGTGACATAATGGCCTCTTCTGCTACTCTGCCTCACACAGTAGTTACATCCCAATAACAGGCCAGCCCTCAAATTCGGTCGAGAATTATCGGATGCTAGTATAGAAAGATTGGACCTTTACTGCTCTGTGATATAGAGAAGCATTATGAACATACCAATCAAACTTTATGCACATGTTAACATGTAAGCATGTTAAAATGTTTGCCTTCTTACTGTTGTGATAGGGTAACCAACAGAGCAACCTGAAGTTGGAGCACAAGGAGAGCTCCACGTTCTGTACCCCAAAGTAAGAGAGGAGTGCTACATTTGAGCAGTAAGTAATGCTCTCTGACCTGCTTGTAAACTGAAGGATTATTTCTTTCTTAGGATCTTATAGATGCCTTCAGAAAGCAGCATTTGACTACATATCAGGGCCTATCAGGCAGACTATATTTTCAAAGGTGTCTCTGCAATGAACACAAAGACTCTGCAACTTGGAAAAAAAGGATGTTGAAATAAGAAATAGCCAGGACAGGAAAAGGTCTGCCTGAGAAGCTGGGAAAAATGCACACTGTTAATATACCTTACAGAAAAATGCAATATGCTGTTCGCTCATTGCATGGCTTGTTTTGAAGCTTTGCTGGGTTGTTTCTATGTGGAGAAGAAATCAGTTGTAATAGCAAAACGCTTTTTTGATACACAACCTCTGTCTTCCATTCCAGTCTCACTGCTCTAAACAGTGTGGAAATGCACAAAGACAGGCAGTTTCTCTGTACAAAAACTGGAATCTGCCTTTGGAGCAAGTGCTGCTTTTTGTCCTTCGCCAGGTGATGCTCCCAGATTTCCCATGGACCTTCCTCACAGCAGCTCTACATCTCCCTATCCCCTATTTTTTCAAGCAGGTTGTTTGAAACTAATGGCACCTATGTCAGGGCTGTGGCTTGGGGCGTCAGCTTCATCTCTGTTCTCTCCCACTATGGGAAAGAAAATGCAATTGCTTCATTGTTAGGTCAGAATGGGGATGGTTTGCATATTCATCTCTACCTGTAATTAAAAACATAACGATAGGAAAGCAGTAACTATAGCAGTAAAGAATGTATAATGGAGAGAAAGCTTCCTTATGTATCCAAACCTGATCATATAGAAAAGTCTGCATTTAAATCACATAGGGCTTTCTTTACTGCCTCTTTTTGCCTTTCTGGAGTTAGCTATGCGTAAATGCTAATTTGGCATCAGTTGGCACATGTACAGGTGTCTCTGCTAAGTGTGAGAGACACAGGGAACAGACACCTTTCTCTCATTCCCTTACACCAAAATGCAGATTCCTTCTTTGGAATTCTGTGCAAACTGGAACTCAAATCAGTGCCCTATTTATGATGGTGCCACACATGGGTGCTTCAGAGGAACATGTAAGAGTGTCCCCAAAAATCACAAAATCATTGAGGTGGGAAGGGACCTCTGAAAATTGCCTGGTCCAATACTGGTCAAAGCAGGGTCACATAGAGCAGGTTTCTTAGGGCTGTATCCAGTCAGATTTGTTAATATCTTCATGGACAGAGACTCTACAACCTCTCTGGACAACCCGTTCAAGTATTCAACCCCTCATCACGCTAAAAGAAAAAAGGGTGTAAAAAGTGTTTTCTTATGTTCACACAGAACTTCTTGTGTTTCAGCTTATGCCTGTTGACTCTTGTCCTTTCTCTGTATACCATGAGGAAAAGTCTGGCTCTGTCTTCTTTGCAGGCATTTATACACATTGATAAGATCCCGCTGAACCTTCTCTTCTCTGGGCTGAACAGTCCCAGCCCTCTCAGCCTTTCCCCATACAAGAAATGCTCCAAGCCCTAGTCATTTTTTGGCCCTTTGCTGGACTTGTTCCAGTAGCCCATGTCTGTCTCGTACTGGATTGCTCAGTACTGGGCACCACTCCAGATGTGCCTCACCAGTGCTGAACAGAGGGGAAGAATCACCTCCTTCCACCTGCTGGTGATGCTTTTCCTAGTGCAGCCCTATTGGTCGCCTTTGTCACAAGGTCACATTGCTAGTTCATGTTCAACTTGGAGTCCACCAGAACCCACAGGTCCTTCTCTGCACAGCTGCTTTCCACCCTCTCAGCCCTGGCCTGCACTGATGGCATGGGGTTATTCCTGTCCAGGGAGAGAGCTTGGCATTTCCCTTTGTTGAACTTCATGAGGCTCTTGTTAGTCCATTTCTCCCACAGTTGAGGTCCCTTTGATCAGCAGCACAACCACTTGGAATAATCTGCCTTCTGTAGAGTGTTCTTCCTGATACCAAAAAGTTAGAGGCTGGTTTAAATCTTGAAGGTGCAAGGCATCATTGCCTCAAAAAATTCAAGCACTCCTCTTGGTAATTTCAATGTGCAAGCACCCTCTGAAGTATGTCTGAAAAGTGCTTAGCTACATGCAGGTCAATGTACCACCAGTATGAGATCACTGTATGACTCAGAAGTCAAAAGTAGCAAATCATGAAAGCTTTTTTTCTATGCATTAAGGCCTTTATGGAATTGCCAGCTTTCTACAGAGATCCTACCTGCTCCAAAAGACTTAAATCCACAGGGTTGTTTTTTTTTTGCTGAGACTATTTCTGTAACACTCCAACTTTAGGGACAGGAGATGTCTTGGCCTGGTAGTTATCTGGCAGGATGCCATAAATACTTGAAGAATTCCCTTGAGCAGATCATCTCCCTTTAAATGTTTATGGATTTTATAGCTAGAATCAGCTGGATCTTCTACAATCTATGAGTAGATTCTGCTGTTAGGTGTATTCTGCACTTCCCCTGCCTTTGGAGACTGTTCTTTGTAAAAAGGTTTTAAACTTGGAACATTTCACAGTCTGCTCTTGATTGTCAGCTGGGGGACAGGGAAATTTTATACCCAGTGAATTTACAGCTTCTCCTCCATCAAGCTGGAGAGTTGCATCAAGCTAGATTTTTGTGAAGAACTCCCAGAACTTGTATTATTCAATATTTTCATTAGTGACAAGTATAAAGGATCAGAGGTTGAACTTATTAAACTTTTAGATGGCACCTTGCTGGGAGGGGCTGCAAATATGCTGGAAAACAGACTTAGTATTCAAACCAGCTTTGATTATCTGAGAAAGTCTGGGAAAAAAAAGCGATGTTATTCAAAAAAGACATGCAAAATTCTACAATTACTTAGGAAAAATCAGCTATTCAAATGTAGTAGGACTAGCTGTGTGGGAGCTACAATGCCAGCATAGGAAGACAGGATTTGGACTTACCATGGAAGCAAGCCAAAATGAGCCAAAAATTACTACAAGTCTGAGCAGGCTCCATCACTGCATGTCTTTAAGAAAAGGGCAAATGTTGGTCAAAAACGACACATACGGCTAGCCGTGCTGCTGTATAGAGGGATGGACTAGAAGGCAATCCAACGCATCTTTCAGTCCCATTTTGTGAGTTTTCAGTGATACTGTATTTGACAAGAAGAAAAGCCTCACTGCTTGTTTCAGACTGGTGAGCGTCTCTGAGCCGTGCCCTATTGTCACTGACAGACCATCTCAGTATCCATTTTAAGACAGATCTAGCCCTCTGATCATAGGAGGTAACAAGAGAACCAACCACTATTGCTTTTGAAAGTCTCTTCCAGCAGCTCTCCTTTTTGATCGGTAAAAGCTTTTCTCAAATTTTCTACCTAAATAGAGCAAAAATCAGACTCTGCCTTTTTTTCTTTTTTTTTTTCTTTCTCTTTTATACCCCTTACTTTAATTTGCACTTTCCCCACGCTTCCTACTTCGGTTCTTCTCAAATATATTTCAGTAACCAACAATGCTATCAGGACAGGATTTATTTTGCTTTGGGGACTGAATATGTGCTTTTAGCCATGTGGGTACTCTACACAACACAGCTGCTTGCAGCACATGGTCCAAGGGCTTAGATTCCTAGCCCAAGCGTATTCTTCCCAGTCCTGCTACAAGGACATGTCCCAGGTTACTGCAGAGGAGTTCAAGTCATCTGTTAAACCCTCTGCTGACCATTTAAAATCTCTTATGGATGCATGCATCTCTTTGCTCCTCAGATCTCCAATAGCTGGTAATTATTCACCTTCTATAAACTGTGGGTTTACCTTGGCAAGCAAAGTACAGCTATTGTTTTTGTAGCGCAGGCAGTACAGGGTGTTCTCTGAGGACATGTGAGTTGCTTAGTGCCTGCTACAGATCAGTGATGAGTCTATACAGCAAAACAAAGTCAATAAGGAGTGTGCATTATGCAACTCAATGGCCTTAAAAGCATCTGAAATCCCTGGTGTCTTGGATGACCCTTCTATAATTTCCTTATGCTTTCCAATCTCTTTCCATGTGCCTCACCTTTTATTTTTCCAAATGCAGATAGAGATTGATCAACTTTTTCTACAACCATCCCCTATCCTGGTGATGATATGTAGTTCAAAGTGAGCAAGTCCTTGAACTGCTCTCTAACCATATGCTTTACAAGAACATCAGAGTAAGATGTGATGCTCTGACATTGCAGCCAGTGTGCTGGTCATTTAAATAGTGCAAAGTTGCAGCGGAAGAGTCTATCTCTGAAAGTGAAGTTCAGCTCTGATAACTGTTGACATCAGTAGAACTGTAATAGGGATTAAGTTAGCCTAAAGACTTCCCTCATGGCAAACTGTTCTCAGAAAACAGGTTGTTTTCTCCCATCAACTCACATAGACATGGGTACTTAAGAATCCAGCTGGTTCATAGACCAGAAGGTGTGCCAGACCTGAAAGAAGCCAACCACGAGCAAGAGGCTTAGTGAGAGAAAGGATGTTTTAAATCCTGGAGAAGTTCTGGTTTGTTTTTGCTTATCCCTGACTTTAATACAAGCTTTAGCTGAATGACAAAGAACATTCTAGATGTCCAGCTAGGAGAGGTATCACCGCGAAGGGAAGATCCTACCCCTGGGGAGACATAAACTAGTAATGCTTTGGAGATCTTCCTAGCCTATTAAATATGGAATAAGAAATTGTCCATCTTACTGTCACTTGAGACCCAGCTCTTCCAAAGTTTGAGGAAACTAAACTAATCACCATTAGAAAACAAGGGTCAGTAAGTGATAATTAAGTAGCTTGGGGATCTATTAAGAAAACTTTAGGAATCAATGTTTACACTATGAAGTTACAAATTAGCTGCAATGGGCATTGTTAAGGAACGATTTTTATAAGACAAACACTGAACGTGTGCACATTAGAAGAGTTCTCCCATGATTAGAAATCACAGCACAAGTCATTTTATCCCATCCTTAAATTAGAAACTTAATGCCGCAGTTTATTAGCAGAAGGAAATTCTATTACATTCAAGCAATGTTAAGATACAGAAAAGCACAATTTTTGTGCAGCTTTGCAAAAAAAAGTACTTGGAGCAAAGCTGCTGACAATTACAGTTCAATGCTTCAATGATTTAACAACTTGAATGAATTAATGTCTGTAGAGTCACAAACATCTAGGAATTCTCCAGCAGTTATGGTCATCGGGAAATGAAATAGCTGAAGCAATGACACTGGTAGTGACAAGCGCTGGGACTTTAAGAAGAACTAGAGCGCTTTCAACACTCAGCACTTTGTACATGAACATGCCATTTGTTGCCAGTTGAATTAGTGTGTAAAAGCGCCCATATTCTGTGTTGTTCAGGAATTACTCCTAACCAGGAACCCCAAACAGCTTTGAATTAATCACTGTCTGAGCTTTACCTGATCAGCGCTGTTCATCATGAGCCTCAGTGCAATGGCTCCTCCTCTTCTGAAAGAGGAGCTTCACTGGACAGCCAAGTTCAGTCAGACCCAAGTAATGGACAATGGCAAGTGCATACAAGCTGTCTGCTCCCCTTAATAAATGTGCTGCTATCCCAGATGTCCCATGTTGCCACCGGTGTCTTCTGGAAAACCTGTTAATTAGCATACAGCCCATTACTTCTAGCTGTTTGCTTTTCTGGATTACAGCCACTCTAACCTGACACCACCATTGTGAAGGGCAGCAGTTTACACCCTCCCACTGCGCCCTGGAATCTGGAAAACGTGAGTCTATTTCTCCACAGCATGCACTGTCTACAGCAACCATTTCACATGATCATGCAGTCTCCACAGAGCACATCCCATCTGTAATTGGTGTTTCCTGCTGTTACTATGGATCTATATCGCTTGTGAAACTCTGCCAATCCCAGGCTACCAGATCATACTGTTTACTTATCTCAACCTACCCACCTGTACTATGATACCAGTTTCTGCTAGCACAGATGTGACAATGCACAGCAACTCAGTAGTGCCAAAAGTGCAACAGATTGACAGTGACCCCTTTCTGGCAGTATTTCAACATCACTTTCCACCAGCATGGTAGGTTTAGGATTAGCTGCAATAAACATCAGTGTGTACTGAACTGTGGTCCATTGACAGACATTACTGTTATGTATATAAAATCCTCTGTTGGCAGACACAAGAGACCTGCTCCCTTATAATGCTTTAGTGCATGAAAATGGCTGCTCAGGACTCTCACATCAAGCAGATGCAAGCCTACTTCGTTATCTTCCTTCTAGAGAGTGTCTTCTACCAGCACGCGCTCCTCCACTTAACATCACTTGTATTTCTTACTATTGAGGGAGACAAAGATGTCTCGCACTGCCTTCAGGCTCTAAATGGCTTTCTGTATCTTTATTTTCCTGCCGCACTTCAAGGATCAGTTTTCTTCATGCCTCAGAGAAGTGGTATCTAAATCGTTTTAAGCCGAAACAGGGACAGAATAAGCTGTGCAAATCATTTTCTAGTAGAACCTTAATTACATCCTGCAGTGTCTCATCCTCAGCAAACCACTAGCAATAAAATTCTGCATTTCATTTGAGAACCAACAGGGCTGGGGTTTTCTGTTTTGTTTTCCCCAGTTGACATATACATAATCTAGCCTGGGACTTTGTTCCACAGCATTTTTGTCAAGGGCTCCAGAGAGTATGCCTGTAACTACTAAATCTTTCTCAGGTTCGCATTCAATTTGCCAGATATACAACTGTAGCTAAAGAAAGAGATGTTCTGTTTGCAGGAAGGTGTTTGCCAGATCCCCACTGGCAGTGGCAAAAAGTGATTTATGATCAGCTTTAGTTAACATGGCCTCTCAAACAGATTTTTAAAAGTCTTTACAGCCGTGGCCTAATGCCAAGGCCTTTTCTATCAGAATATATTCAATTTTAGCTTCTTTTTGTGCCCTGCAACTCAAATACAAAGGGATATGGGTACAAATATTGAATACACCCTTTTGAAAATACAAAGGGCCTTTTACCTTCTGAATCTACCAGATTCCCCTGCACTGAAGCATTACAAATCTGTGCCTTTTCTAGTTTGTTGTTTGTACAGGGGTGTTGATGACTGTTAATTCCTCAGCTCATCGCTTTGTGCAAGAGTCCTACATTTTCTTAACTTGTCCCAGAAAGGTGGATTTGCCTGTTCCCTTTTTTAGGAGTGCAAATTAGAAGGATTAACTATAGTCCTGACCCCATGTTTATATGTGCATTTACACATACGGTTCACATTAAACAGGTGTCCCTCTTCCCTTTTGGGGCTGCTACTATCTGCTGCCGTTATGAAAAAGTCTTTATAATGCTGCCGTCACTGTCATGAGCACAGGCATGCCCTGGCACGTACAAATTCCTCAAGGGATGAAACCACTACAGTTCTTGTGTCTCCTCTCAAGCACCAGATGCAGTTAGTTTGTGTTGCTCCCACAGCATGCACAAGTACTTAAACTTCAACCTCAGGCTCGAGCTACAGATGCCTGGCCCACTTTTTCTTGGCTCCTCCATTGTTTTCATTGCCTTCACGACCCCTCAGGCTGGGCTAAGGGCTGGGTTACTGACTTCCTTTGCTGGCAGACTTAGATGAGGTTTCATCAAGACTGAATTCTGGAATCTCCTGCACTTGTTTTGCACTTTCTTTGCCCAGTCCAACTCAGCAGTTCTGCAGGCCCTCAGTCTGAGCCTCAGTTCGTAACTAAAGCCCTTGCTAGCTGTCTTACGGTACTACACTTCTCACACAGCTCTCCAGTTGCTGTAACAGATTCATAATTAGCCTACTTGAATATTCAATGCCAAACACCCCCAAGCCATGTACTGCAGATGTGGCCAGCGTTCCTGAATCCCGACAGCCACAGCACAGCATCTCCATAGGGCTGTGTGTTACAGGACACAGGACAGAGTCAAAGGGAAAAGAAGCTCCACAAGAAGCTCGCCAACAGGAAACAATCTTGATTCTCTAGAAGCCATGTGGCTTCTTCTTGGGAAGACTGGGCTTAGCCCCAGGAAGCCCTGGTAACATCAATCACAGGTTATAAGAAGAGCTGTACATCTACTATTTGGAAGCTTCATTTTTAATGTCTGGATATTTCCTCTTTTACTGGCACTACCTTTTCCAGCTGCACATAAACCTTCTCTAGTTGTCTTCTTTTGGAGAGCTTCAGGTGCAGGTAGGATGGCTATCCTTCATATGAAAAATTCACCATTGTTTGGAGAGTTCAGAAAACATAGGACCTCCATGTAGCGCAAAGTGATGAATTAAAGAAGAAAATCCCCCACCGGCACCCCTGCACAAGCAACTAGAAAAGGCAGACCGCAGCTCTGAGAGAAACTCAAGATGTAGGAAGCACATTTTCTTTAACTTAATCTTACAACCAAGCACCCTTACTTTTTCCCTTCGTCTAACCTATGAATATGTAAAGCAAGGACACCAGACTTACAGCCAAGTGATTTTCCACTCCAGGCACATGGAACATGATGAAAGTAAATTTGTGGGTGTTTGTGCTTGACTTGGCAGAGAAAAAAAATGAGGGAGGGACTGTGTTCGAGGGAGGGTATCAAAGATCAGAGCCAGATGCTCCTGCACAGAGCTCTGGATTTGCAGGAAATTAAGAAGGTAGAGAAGGTGAGGCAAAGGCTGTGTTTGAAGTGAGAGTCAAGGGGTTCTGAAGCTTACAACCATCCATGGTGCTTGCAAGGAACTACGGTTTGTGCCAAAACCATACCACAGCGGCCTGGGTGCTTTCATTATACAAAGCCTGGGAGAGCAGAGGCTGTAAATGTAGCTTCAAAAGGAGCTTCATCTTAAAGTCTTAGCTCTCAGGGCCTATTAAACATTTATGCTGACTACCACTCCTACTCTTTGCTGAAGAGAAAGAACCTGAAATAACCTTTGGTACAGACTGAACTACTACAGCTCTACTGGCTGTGTAGGAGACTAGCAGGGAGCTGTGAGAAACAACCAGAAATGGTGTTGGAGCATCACAGCTGATATCTCTATTCAGTCAGACAGGAAGAAAGCAGGAAAATCTGGTCTGGAACCTGAAAGGGAAGACAGAAAACTGTGCTAGAAATATTAGTTGAATTAGCTGTGTTAGGGATGATATGTAGACTAAGGTATAAGACACATTGTTCATATAAAGAGTATAATCAGTTTTTGCTTTTACCTTACTTAAGGTTCGCACTTTTTGGGAAGCCTCCAAACTGGCCTCAAAATTGGATCTGTTACTACTGCAGCTGTGAGAGAGACTGTAGAGGAAAAGGAAGAAAGCAGACCCTATGCAGAAGTCAAAAGGAAAACAGAGGGGCTTTAGGAGAAGATGGAAAGAAGGGATTAATTTCCCGTATCTGTTTTAAAATTTTTTGGTTGTGCAACAGAAGCTGAGAATGAGACAGCCAGAGTGCTCAAGGTTTTCGCCCGAGGAAGCTCTTACTATTAATAGCAGATAATACACACAACATTCTTTTACTCCCTCATAGTTCACTTATACAATCACTCAGTTACCCAGTTGGAGGAGGGTTGGAACGAGATTATCTTTGAGGTCCCTTCCAATGCAAACCACTCTGTGATTCCATGATTCTATAATTAAACTGAATCAGGCATTGGAAACAGCGAGAGGTTGGGCCAGGAGAAGGGGCGCCCTAGAGGCCAGACAAAGCGCTTAGTGAATTCAGGGGTCCAGGGAAGTTCTCTCCCCCACAAAAAATCCCAAAGGGAGCAAGGGCTGCCAGGTACACAAGATCTGCATGAGGCGCATGGGATTCGAGCATGATCAGGGGACTGGAGCACCTCCCGTATGAAGACAGGCTGAGAAAGTTGGGGCTGTTCAGCCTGGAGAAGAGAAG